>JARJLF010002220.1:0-46308 GCA_029378395.1 Mycena leptocephala
CTGAGACCCCACGAGCGACAACGACGACCCCTTCCTTGCGGCGGATACCGCGCGTGCCGTGGCCGCCTCCCTCGCTCTCGACGCCGATGGACAGCACGATGACCGGAGCCTCGTCGTCCCGTCGCCCGGCGGCAGGAGCTGGATCCCCAAGCAAACACCTGTGCGCCAACTCTGCGGGACACGCTAGCTCTGCTCCCTACGCCGATGTCCCAGGTAACCGCGGATCCCCACTTGACAACGTCATCATACTCACTGCTTTCCCGTAGCCACGCCCGCTACCCCCCCTGTCGCGACACCAACTCATGCCCCCTTCATCGCGCCTGTTGCCGCGCCCGTTGCCACTGCTGCTGCGCTCACCGTCACCTCCCTCGCTGAGCCTGTCGCCACACCTGCTGCTGCACCCACCGTTGCCCCCATCGCCGTGCCCACCGTTGCCCCCATCGCCGTGCCCACCGTTGCCCCTGCAGCCGCGCCGATTGTTGCCCCCATCGCCGCGGCCAATGTCACCCCCGCCGCTGCCGCACCTGTGCGTGCGCCCGCTCCCGACCCCCTCGTTGCTGCGGCCGCTGATGCCGCGCTCGCTCTGTGGATGATGGCGGATGGCCTTCCCCTCGTGGGTCATACACCCCGACCCCGGCTGGCGGCTTCCCCGCCATCATATTCTCGCCGGAGCAACTGCTCCACGGCGTCCCTGCGGAACTCATCCGGATGTACACCGACGTTGCACACCCCAAGTTCTTTATTGTGGTGAGCGGCGGCAATGGAGCAGTCATGAGGACACACGGCCTCATCCGGGACGCAATCGGCAGTTTCATCAACATTGACCACGCCGATTTCACCCTCGGGACCCCACCCACTGCTGCCAACGGTACAAGCTCGTCCCTCTGGCTTGTAGCCGACATCCCCGACCACCTCGCGCAAACCATCATTGACAACCACATCATCTCTTCCACAAGCATCACGCTCTTCCCCCTCCCCTACAACCTACCTGTCATAGGTTTTGTGGGCGTCTTCGCCGGCTTCACGCTCCCCAACACTGATGCGGGCGCGAACGTGGCGCGCGACCTCATCCGCACCGCAATTGCGGCTAACAATGAAATCACCCAGTTTGTGCAAACCCACCGGGACACGCTCGGGCCGCAAGTCTCCGCGGGCGAGGCGTGGACGACCTTCCTCGAGTCCGTCTCGGTGCAAGGCATAGTCCTCCTCGCCAATGACACCAATACTGTCGCGTGGCATCTCTTTGTCGACCCCCCCACCAACGAAACGTGAGTTCTGGGGCCAGCTTCGCCGCCTATTCGGTAAACTCAATGTTATGATGGCACTCTACGGTACAGCACGGCTCCAGCGGGCCTTCCGCTGCCGTATCTGTCCTTCCATCAACACCCCACCCCGCTGTGCCCACTCCCCGGCGGGTCGGCCCCACCCCCGCCGCCATCGCCGCCTCGAGGATGCGAGCCGCCAAGCTGCAACCAAGGCGCAGGAACAGATGCGCCTCAACACCTCTGCGGGCCCAGGCAGCTCTCGCTCGGGCCAAGGCCGCAATCAAGGTAACCCCGACCGCAACCCTCGTCGCGACGGGAAGGGGAAGAAGGGTGGTGACTACAAAGGGAAAGGAAAGCGCCGCAAGCGCGACGACTTCCTCTAAAACTCCGTCGCGTACATTAGATGCATTGTAACCTCTTAGAGTTCCCGCTACGATACTATGTTGTCCTATTCGCGAGTAATACACGAACTTGCCGCCTTTTTTTTTCACAAGTCTGACCTATGCACACAATAAAACGAGTACTCTGACATATGGGATGAGTGTCGGGATACTGCGAAGCGCTGTGCACACTGCGCGCGCTCGCCGCGTCGCTGCGGCCTATCATTCCATCAAAAAACCTCCAAAACACTATGAATTTACAACCATTACAAATAAATACAGCGCCATGGACCCTCCTGGAACGCGGGAGGGTTAGAGGAGCAGGCACATCCTCCTCGTCAGTGCCCGCCGGCTACGAGACAAAATGATGAAAACCAGCGGGAGCTGGGGCAACCGGGGGCCTAGCCCGGCTATCCTCAACGAACCCCCCCTGCGGCGGCTCCATCGTTGCTTTAGCTGCTGCAGTGATTGGTGACGAGCGACGACAAAATGTTCACATGCGCGCGAATACGCGCCGTGAAGGCGACAGTGCTGCTGCGGAAACTCCGGGCACACGGCCAAGGGGTACAGATCTGCCATCCCGCTTGAGAGAGACTAGCCGCACGAGGGGAAACCCGAGAGCAGCAAGGGATCGAACAAGGGGAACGCCACTGGCCCCAATACTCCAAGTATGGGAGCAAATTCCCCGACCCAGGGTGGGGCTCCAAACCCCGGAAGGCAACGCCCGCCAAGAGGCTGTCCCCAAGATGAGGACCATGCCCCGGCGTTCTTCAACCAAAGAGGGCCAAACAGCAGGTGGGGAACCCCTGCATTGGACGTAATACTAGAGCTGAAATTAACCTGAAAGCCATTAACATCAATGGTATCAAAGCTACCTCAATCTTCAGGACAGTCACAAATGGCATGGGATTCACCGTATGATGCGTGAGCAGAAGATCGGTGTTTTAATAGTCTCTGAAACTCACATGTCTGCTGCTCAAGCAATAGAAGTACAGGACAGTTTCATGGGCAAGCACCTGGAAATCTTCAATTACGAGTACCCTGAGAACCCCGCTGCAAAGGGCATTGCCATAGTTTTAAACCGAGAAATTACCAACACCAAAGGGGTGAAAATTCACTACCTCATACCAGGTAAAGCTATCCTCGCCGTTATTCCATGGCACGGTAAGCGGACATTGACGGTATTAGGAATTTACGCCCCTACAGAGTCTGATGAAGAGAAGATAAATTTCTGGAACACGATGTGCGACCTCTGGCTTACCACTGACTTACCAGTACCCGACGCGGTTGGTGGAGATTTTAACCTGGTTCCAGACGCGATAGATCGCCTGCCGCACCATACCGATCCCGAAGCAGTAGTCGCAGCATACCTGCGATTTACCCGTTTGATGGAAGTTAAAGACGGATGGAGGCAGATGAACCCAGACATCAAGGCGTACACCCATGTTAGTACACGTGGTACACTGTCCCGCATTGACAGGATATTAGTATCGCCCACATTAATGAAAAACTGCCGCCAGTGGGAGATTGACGACTCAGCTGGGGGCCTTACCGACCACCGGATGGTGTCAGTGACAATATCCGCCCCAGGGGCCCCATATATTGGCAGAGGACGGTGGGCCATGCCACAGTTCCTACTGTATGATAAAGAATTTATAAGTTTTGCTATGGATGAAGCTGTCAATTGGAGGAATCAATACCTGAGACACGCACGGAGCTATCTAATGCTCAAACCAGTTTCAAGAAATTCAAGGATACGGTCCTAGTTTTTGCCAAGATCCGAGCGAAAACAGCAGTAGGTGCATCAGCCAAGAAAAAGAAGGTACTGGTAGACGAATGCGAAGCCCTTCTAAATGGCCTGACCCTCAGAACTCGCACCCAAGATGCGGTAGATACCACTAACCCTGCCGGAATCAATGTAAATCAGTCACCGCATGCAGAAAGCTGCCAGCCGACAAGGGGAAAGTCGCCAGAGGAAGTAGCCAAATTAATAGCAGCAGTTGAGAAGAAAATTGACGACCTAGTCGATCGGCAGCGGGAGAGACAACGACTCGAGACTAGAGTTCGAGGATATACTGAGTTAAACCATATAACCAATTACGCTGTAAACCTCAGTAAAGATACCAAGCCAAGGGACACAGTGACGTACCTCCGCAGAACAGACATCACACCCGAGAGAGGGAGTCGACGCTCCGCTGAGATGGCAGAAATTGCCCGGGATTATCACGACGACCTACAGTCCGATGGAATAAATGTGCCCCAAACCGAGCACGATGAAGCCCGGAAAGAAGCAATCAACTCACTGCCCCAAGTCGGGCCTGGAGTAGATATGGGACCATTGTCTGAGAAACTCACGGAAGATGACGTATTGAAGGCCCTCTTGGAAGCGGCACCCGGAAAAGCAGCAGGAATAAATGGGTTTGCCACGGAATTCTGGCGACGACTAGATTCCATTAATAGAGAAAATAAGAAAACTGCAAAAGACGGTACACCTCAGAAGAAGACGTGTGACATTGTTAAAGTGCTCACTCGGGTATACAATGATCTTGAAGAGCATGGCATGGTCGAAGGGACTGAGTTCTCCCTGGGATGGATGTGTCCTCTTTTTAAGAAAAAAGACCCAACAGACATAGCAAATTATCGGCTATTATCGTACTGAACTCTGACTATAAAATTTTCACTAAAGCATTAGCGAATAAACTAAGTAGGGCCGCTCCGTACCTCATACACAAAGACCAGTCAGGCTTTATGAAAGGCCGGAAGATAACTGACACCATATACCTTGCTATGGAAGTTGTTGAGTACTCGGAGGAAGATCTACAAAACGGGGTAATTGTAGCTCTAGACCAAGAAAAGGCTTACGACAAAACGTTGCACACATACCTCTGGGACACACTCAGGGGACATGGCATCCCCAATTTCTTCATAAACACAGTACAAGCTTTATACAAGTTTGCCAACACTCACGTCATTGTGAACGGTGAACTAAGCTCGTCATTCCGAGTAAAACGAGGTGTTCGCCAGGGCGACCCGTTGTCATGCCTGCTTTTTAAGCTGGCAATTGAACCGTTAGCCTCGATGCTGCGGAGCTCGGGTCTGAAAGGATATCACATACCAGGTGTTGCTGAAAAAGCGATAGTCCAGCTGTTTGCAGATGACACCACAGCATACCTGAATGAACAAGACAGCTTCAATGACCTGAAGAAAATACTGGATAAGTGTGCCTTGCGTCTGGAGCCAGATTCAATGTCACGAAAACGGAGATTATCCCCTTCGGTGCTCCAGAATTTAGAGCACGCCTCATCGAGACGAGAAAGCTCAACACTGAGGATAACCAGATTCCTCTGGATGTCCACATAGCAAAAGAAGGGGAAGCGGTCCGAATCCTAGGAAGCTTCATAGGTAACGGTGTAGACGCCTTCGGAGTCTGGACACCAGTACTAGAAAAAATCGACTCAGACTATGAACGCTGGGCCACTCTCAACCCGACTTTGAACATGAGGAAAAACATAGATCAAATTATTGCTGGTTCCCGCTCGCAATACCTAGCCCAAGTGAACGGTATGCCGGCAGCAGTGATGAAACATATACTTAAAGGGCAAAGAGAGTTTATAAATGACTCTAAATCGTCCATGATATCCCGGGAAACGTTGATGGCTCCCCGTGAACTGGGGGGCATCGGACTGCTCGACCTGGAGGCCCGGAACGAGGCCCTCCTGATGCTAAAGGCAGCATCTCTCGCCGAAAACGACCCAAGTGTGCGTGCCCATTGGGCATCCCTGGCACTCCACAGTCTGTCACGACATATTGTCAAAGCCTCATCAATAGCAGAAGACGCGAAAACAAACCTGATGGTCCAGACCCTTAAGGTGAACCAGCGCGACCCTCCAGCCCTACATAAAACTCTAATAAAATGCTTGAATAAATACAGTGTTAAATTTGCAACAGTACACCCGTCCACGACAATCCAGAGGAGGATGCCGTTGTGGCACCACCCTGGAGAGGATCCCTGTAAAAGGCAGGACAATAATGGTAAGAAGGCAAAGTGCCTGCGAAAAAATCATGCCACGATGGAAGTTGGTGACGGAATGGATGTGGCCCAGCGCCTGAAAAACCCTCTACATAATCAGCGAGCTACGTGCGCTTGCGACGAGTGTGACAACGACCGATCCAAAGGTTGCGTAAATCCCCACGCATGTGCCGCTGCAGCTGCATCCCGTCTGGGACAGATCCTCCCCAAATGGATTCCGCAACAAAAAGAGACAGGGAGACCATCTCCCGAGACGATCCCCTCCGACCAAGAGGACATGCCCGGACTCTTCCTGCCCCCGAAGAAGATAGACAGTCTTGCCCAGGGCCTTCGCACAATGACGAGCCGGAAAGACGAGCCGAAGGAACGCAAGGATCCGCGGATACGTAGACGAGCAGCGGCGGCACCAGTCCCAGAAACCGCGAGGATCTATATTGCCGGAGCTGTGCATGCGCCACCACGTAGAGAGACATGCGTGGCAGCGGGCATTTTTTCGGACACGAAGATAATCAAAACAGAGGAAAGTGCGTACCAAATAATGGAGAACGCTCTCAATACGCCGCTGAGATTTTTGCCGCGCTAGAGGCAATAAGGAGTGTAAATAAGGACACAGCACTTACAATAATCAGCACACAGGACTACATCCTTGACGCGATGAACAAGAAACTACCCAGATGGGAACACGAGGGCTGGGTTGGAGTACAACATCGGAAGTACTGCGATGCTTGGCGGCGGAAATCAAAGCCCGGAGAGCGCCGACCATCTTCAAGACTACAGAACCCGGTTCACCCGACAGAAAAATGTGCGGACAGGCCACTAAACTGCGAAGAGAGCCGCGAGAGCCCAGATGAATGAGGCCTGGGACCTTACGCTGCCCCAAGACACAGCTCTTCCCGGCCTGAGCCTGCAAGGAAATGTCAGAAGATTTTCTATCGTAGCATACGCGAAGAGAAGGTGAAACACTGGCCCCGAGGGCATCAACCGCAAAAAAGCTTGCGGAGGTGCACGACGCCATAGAAACGACTTTCGGTAGGAGTGTGTCCGACGCAGACATATGGAGAGCTGCAACCGGGAAGGACTTCCTGCCGAGGACAGCCCAATTCCTATGGAAAGGAATCCACAATGCACATAGAGTGGGAAAATACTGGACTCACATCCCCGAATGTGAAGATCGAGCCATGTGCAAAGATTGTGAGGTGATGGAAGATCTTGACCATATTTTGACAAAATGCAGGAGCCCCGGGCAGGAAGTCATATGGCGAGCAGCCGAAACCTTATGGCTGAGGAAAGAAGACATATGGCCAGCGTGACATTGGGCACATACTAGGCTGTGGTCTTGCTGTATTCGTGATGATAAGGCAAGATAAAATGTGGTACGCAACAGCTATACCGGATCTTGATGTCCGAGTCCGCGTACCTAATCTGGAAACTCCGCAACAATCGTGTCATCTCCCGTGACGGTGAACCGACTACAGAGGAGGAGATCGTGAACAAGTGGAAATTCGCCATAAACCAAAGACTACAGGTGGATATTACGTTAGCAAACAGGCCAACTCGAGGGAAACGCCCGTGTTAGCTCAAAAGCTGGTCCTCGAGACCTGGTCCGGCACTCTGGACAACGAAGAAAGCTTACCGGCGATTGGATACGGGAGCCCAGAGTTTTAGTGGGTAGCCGCGCATTCTCACAACCCCAACCCCGGCAAAATAGCCGCGGCGTTGGGTAGCGCTGGAGTCCCACACTACCTTCGGGTTTGCAGAACACATTTCTCTGGGTGGTGGAAACCACTCCCTATGGAACAAATACTCCAAACTTTACAATCCAGATGGGCTAACCAATTGTTAGTTGCTACTGGCCTACGTACCACCAAAAAAAAAAAAAAAAAAAAAAAAAAATCACCAAGGATATTCCATGGAGTCGAACGAGATCTGCGGAATTTCTTGCTCAATGATCCTCATAAGCAGCAAATGCGCACCACACGCTACCAGGGCTTGATCACCATAAATTGTCCCCGAAGATGAAGGGTGAATTCCCAGCGAAAAATAAAAATCGCGAAGGATGACATGTCATGGCCCAGTCCCGAGTCGAACGGGTTGGCTTGTCTGCGGTACTAATCATATTGGAAGAAGAGGGACATATGATTCACAGATGCACGCCGCGTGCTGCGAGGGCCTGAACACTAGGGTTGGACCCCCAAGGATGTAGAGTAAATTCTCGGGAATAAGAATAAAAAACAATGTACCCATAGCCCAGCCTCGAGTCGAACGGGAGTATCTAGATCTGCGATATCTATGAGAATCCAAAAATAAGAAGCAGATGCGCGCCGCGCGCTTCCGGGCCTTCGACACTCACTGCATTCCAGGCCCCCATAGACAGACCCCTCGTTGTTCGGCTACCTGTGGCTACGTCGGTACAAATCTGGCTATATCCGTCGATGGGGGTAGACAGAGGAAGTAGACGCAGATCTGTCGTCACTCGGCTACCTGCGGCTACCTCGCGTGGTCACGGTCCGGCTACCTATGTCTATGTCCGTCTATGCCAGTAGACACATCCTACTCACGATAATCCACAGAGACCCGACATTGTGAATTAACAGAAAGCAATTGGTCTACGTGAGTTCTGCCTCAGTGTACCTCTGGCTACCTCGGTCTACCCTCTGTCTACATTGGTGGATTCAGGTAGACGGACATGGCAAATATAGACATACCATGTCTACGAGGTGTAGACATATGTAGCCAGACTGTCTTGTCTACTCCTCTGTCTACACCGGTAGCCAGACCCTCTGTCTGTCAGGGACTGGAACACAGTGACTGGCACTAGAATTTGATGCATCATACAGAGAATTAAGGGTGCATCAAGATCCAGACCGCATTTTACATGTCGAATTAACATTAGAGTACTGTACTTGGTTTTAGGCGGATCTGCAGTTTGAACCAGCACTGTAGGCTGAGCTTCCGGGTCCATGAAAAAAAAAAACATGCCATGATTCTAGCTCATGGCGCAGCCCCGAGTCGAACGGGGTGTCTGCAGTTAAATTATTGTTCCCGGATCAATGAGGAGCGGATGCGTGCCCCGCGCTACCAGGCCTTGTACATCAACAATTTGGTGGTGGGACTTATGGGCTTGAAATTTTGATCCTTGAACCTATTCTTCAGACGTCGCAGCATGTGGTGAGCGGGATTTCGCCTGGGAATACCAATCCCGCGCTTAGCCTCGCAGATATTCTTTTGGGACAGTTCAAGCCGATGGTGCCTTGAAGCAAAGAAAGAAAAAAAAGAAAAAGACAAGTTTTCGGCCCAGCCCGGAGTCGAACGGAATGTCTGCAGTTGCATAAATTCAACCTCAAAATTATCCCACCAAATGCAGATGCGCGCTGCGTGCTACCAGGCCTTGAACACTGGGGTTTGACCCCAGGGATGTGGGTGAGTTCCTGGAAATGAAAAATACACAGGGATGATATATCACGGCCCAGTCCCGAGTCAAACAGGAGTATCTATCTGCAATATTTCCTTAACCAGTGCTATGAGGAGCAGACGCGTGCTACACACTACCAGGCCTTGTACCCTATTACTTTGACCCTAGGGATGAGGGGTGAATTCCCTGAAATAAAAAAAAATGGAGGATGGCAACATCATGACCCAGCCCCGAGTCAAACGGGAGTTTCTGTGGTACATTCATGAAAAGCAACAGTATGATTCACAGATTATCTCACGGGTTTCTGTGAAGCCAAAGCTTTGACTGCTCAGGTGTTGCAACAAATGGCAAACTTCTTTTGGACGCATATATATTGTCGGTACAGATGCCCACAGCAACCATGGATAATGGCTCAGAAGTCAAGAAAGCTTTCGAGATTCTTATGAAAAGACTAGGGATACCACAAATTTTTATTTCATCTTACAACAAGCATGGGAACGGAGTGGTAGAACGAGGAAACTACACGCTTCGTGAGGCAATTGTAAAGGCGTGTCAGGGCAAGATTAGTAGATGGCTGCAAATGATTCCTGCAGCTGTATTTGCTGACCGAGTTAAAGTGAGCAGTGTTACGGGATATTTGCCATTCCAGCTTTTCCATGCGACCTTGCCCATTCTGCCATTCAGTTTAGCTGAGTCGACATTCCTTGTGGATAGATTTCACTCTGGAATGTCAACTAGTGAATTATTAGCTTTACACATTCACCAGCTACAGGAACATCCTCGAGATATTGAAAGGGCTGTACTTACCTTGAAGAACTCATGTTTTAAATCCAAACTTCAGTTCGAGAAGATATTCAAGCATAAGCTGCAAAAGACTGAATACAAACCTGGTGAACTAGTTCTCCTACGAAACAATAAGTTGGATATGACAGTGTCTTTGGATCGTAAAACAGAGGACAGATATCTTGGACCCTATGAAGTACAGCAGAAGAATTGATGAGGAGCATACATATTACAAGAATTGGATGGGAGCATACTTAAAAATGGGCCAGTCACTGCATTTCGATTACTACCCTACATAAATCGGGATAATTGGTTCATGTGCACGGGATGGATGGGACCTGAACCCACCGATGACTCGGAAGATATAACAACGACTAGTAGTTCTGAAGAGTCAGACGCTTTCTCAGACAATTGACTGAGTTTAACGCCACAGGGCATGAGAAGGATTTGGCTTAGATAATCTTGTAACAGAGATATGCCCTTGTAAGACCCCAGGGGTATCATATTATTTTTATGTGCTTAAATTTAGTTGATTATGCTGATTTTATGTCCATGCCGTGCTGCCGCACAAACCATATGCTCTCATCAAACCCATGCACAGCCTTTGATTCATAGTATAAATACCTGAGCTGTTCATAGATACATCAGTCTTGGTCAATCTACTACTTATGCCAGTTCTCTCGCCCCTCTGAACCTGTGCCGGATCTCGACGCTCTTCGCATCTGTCACATATTTTGAACTACTCGCTACTCTGTCGTCGCTTTGTCTGGCTCCCGTCTGTTTGATCAACTGCCGCCACCTCTTTGCTTCGACACCCCCAATCACCAAGAACGATGACTACTGCCACCATACCCGTGCTGCCACTCATGTGGACGTCTTTCCAGCCCTGAAGCTTCCTCGCAACACCCCTCCAATGGCCTCATTGTTTGGCTCCCCAGCTGGAACCCATGGGGCCATGGGATCCCTTAAATCCCACCCAGTTACGCCCGACCTATTGTATAGTGTTGTGGCCTCTGCTGTGTCCCTCTCACGAGGTGTTTCCCCTGCTCCCGTTCTGGGACAGGACAATATTTCTGGCAATGCCAGTGCCAGTGTTCTCACTGAGCTCCTGTCTCTGACTCAAGACGTCGATTTCGGGCCCATTGTTACCCCCGTGAGCGTTGCCACGCATGCGAATAACCCAAATGTTGTTCCGTATGATAGTAAAATCATTGATGGCCATGTTGGTGATGTTGATGTGCCGCACTCGGCTTCCAATTCCCACTTGCCATCGACTGTAGCTCGGGCCACCCTTGAGATGAGTACGGAGGAGCTAGTCACCCTCGCTTGCCATTACGAGGCCATGGCTCATGAAGCTATGGCCGAAGTGAACCGCAGGGTTTATGTTCAAGGACACGCTGAACCAGGATTTGAACATCTTGACACATTTGAAGGTCAGATGTCAACCAGTGATACCATTGACAATGAAACATCGCCACAAGGGCAGGATGCTATGCCTGTGTTCGTTTCATTGAGTCCTGTACTTCCAGGAGCAGATAGACCATCCCGCAACAAGGGGAAAGGGCTTGATCCTCGTAACTGTGGTGCTGTTGGTTCTCTGATTGATTTTTCTGAGGAAGAACTTGAAGCGCAGCATGAAGCGTTCCAGAACTTTGCCGAAATTAACTGTGTGGTTAAGCAGGAGGAACGTGAATCAGCGCTGTGGCCTCATGTTCCAAATGTGGGACTGAAACCAACGCTGAGGATATCAAAAGTCAATCCGACTGTCTCCGACCCCTTGCCTGAAAACAAAGGTACCACAATGCCTGGCCAGGCCGATGCAGAACGAATTGCTGAGCTTGAGAGAGAGCTCAGCCGACTGAGACAATCCAGCTTGCTGAAGCATGCCATTTTTAATCCACCCTCGAGTGAAGCGAAACACGCTGTCAAACAGAACATTGCTGATTCAATTCACCGTAACACGGCTGCAAGGAAATCAAGCTCAATGCCTAGGGAGGCAACTCCCAGCCAAATTGCTGCTGGAAGCTTCTTGGACAAAGCCATTCGTGGTGCTGCTAGGTTAAACCAGGATCCACCCTCATCTGAGCCATCTGACAGTTCCTCAAACTCTGACTCCGATGAAGAGTCCAGTTTGCCGAACGTTGATGTGCTAATTGATGTTGGGTGCCATCGCTCCACCTCTGTGCGCCAGACAACTTTGACTCCCCGAAGCAGCAAGAAAAAGCGAATGCTTTGAAGCACCAACTACGTACAACAGTGATCCTGATGCCAACACATTTCATCGATTTGTGCGCGAAGGGTTGGCATACGTCAGCATGGGACGTGTACCATCCAAGAATTAGGTCTTCTACCTGTCATACTTTTTAGAAAGGTGTGCTGTGAGGCTGGTGCTTGTGCTACGCCCTGCACACTGCCTCATGGCCCCTTCAACCAAGCCCAGGACAAGAATGTATGAAGCGCCTGTTCATCCAGATCGGGTTGAAGTTACCAAATCCAGATTCTCATCAAATGTATGCAGCTTACAGTCTCTGTCCGACCCTCCCCATTGCACATACCACACGATGCCCACTGAACACGCTCATTGCCCAAAATCCCTTTCCACGAGTTCGTACCCACATACGAGTGCGACGCTGCATGCTACGCCCCATGAGAATGGTACGGTCCAACCAATCACAGGCATGCTGGGCTTGGTTTCCTCTTCCCACACCTGGGAACTTGCCAATGCTTGAATGACTTTCCACTCGACTAAACCACTCGGAACCTACTCAGATGTGTCTGAACACGTCTTCTGACCAATAACTAACCATTTTACAGCCCAGAAGCCCAGTCCACGACAGAGCGTAACCTGCGGCTGTACCGAATCACGTTGTATGCTGTGTCCATTCATGGAAATGAACCCCAAAATTCGGACATAAGCCTCGTCCATGGCCCCAAATACCAAACACACGCCACGTACAGTCCTGCAAAAGCACCCTCAAACGCGAAGGGGATGGAACCGAACGAGCAGGCATCAAGGGGACAGTTGAGAGGCGAAAAGGTATAAAAGGATAGTGGAAAAGGGTGTTGTAGTCAGTTAATTCTTGGGGTTTAGTCCTCCCCCACCACCTGTACCCACCTGTGCAACTAAACCTCGCTCACATCGAGTTGACCACACTCTCACTTGCCTCTAGCAGGGCACTTCACTCTCACACCCCCTTTAGCAAGGTCCCAACTCATCGGACCCTAAGTCCTCTCATTGGGCTTCCTCATAATAGTATCACCAACTTCGTGAGCTCCACACTTTGTAGAAGTTGGCCTGGGCGACACCTCATAAGCTCAATATTACTAGTTAACTCCTGGGGAAACACCGCAGATCTAACTAGTAATCTTTGGGGAGAGCATAAAAGGAAATGTGTCATGTGATCTAACCATTGTGTTAGGAAATAAAAGAATGTTCATGGTGGGGTTCAAACGAAAAACCTCCAGGTTTCCCCATCAAATATCAGGGAAACCAGATTACACAGTACACTACCACAGTATATTAATATATTGATCTGACTATACTATGCACCCTAAACACATAATAAGCATGTTTCCTCCCCTATTATGGCCTGCATAGGGCCACAAGGTTAGTGTTAGGGTTATTTCTCTTTGTCTGGGAAACAGGGGATATATATTTCTTTTGGTTAGGGTTTTGGTTAGATTGGTCAGGGGTGGTTAGGGTTGGAATATCACAAAATACATAATAAGCACTGCCAAACAATTCCGAAGACCTAGGGCAGCTTGCCTGCCCTAGGTGTGGGTATAAGCAGTCCCAGGTAGGGTAAGGCTGGCCTTACCCTAGCTGGGAACCAAATATGGTATTCTATAACCACTTTAGTCTACTTGGTTCTTGTGTCAGCTTAGCCATCAATTTGGTATTTGGAGGTGTTGGTTTCAATCCCTATAAGCAGCATCTTTTTCCCAGTATTTTATCTATATTTCCTTTGACATATTTCCTTTTATGGTTCCCCCAAAGATTACTAGTTACATCTGCGGTGTTTCTCCAGAAGATTACTAGTAATCCTGACTATATCAGCTGTGGGCGAAGCCATATCAGTTTAAACCGTTGTCTGCAACCCAGCGTCATGACCAGGCATACCATACGTTCAACTGCCCAGCACCAGCCGGTGTCACTGTCACTTGCTTTATAACCATCAAACATTGTATTAAGCCTTCCACCTTCGTTGGGAACATCGGGGAAACATGAGGGAAGGATCGCAGCATAGGCATCAGATTTTACAGGAAGCAACGTGTCGTTTACTCGAGCTTGTGACCTAGGACAGGTAACTATCGCCCCCACACCCATTTACAGCTAACAGCAGGTACCCCCAACACGAACCCACAGAACGTACACCTCATGCGATCCCGTGCAACACTCTCACTCAGACCACGCACGTGTCCCAATCTTACATCCCCACTATCCTCCAACGTTAATTAACCCCTAGAGGCCGAACATGCTGTCTATTTGATAAAACAAATTCTCATAGCGGCTCTGCGGTCCTTATCACAACTGGAGCCCACCGCAAGGGGTTTTTACCGTGGATTTTAGACAGAGAAGGACACTAGACCATGCCAATACATCGGCAAACACGCCCTCTCAAAACTTACGCAGCAGAAGAAACGTACTCCAGGAATAACCCTTGCAGAAAACGAACCAACCACCTCTGTATTGACAGCTCCCCCAGCTCTCGTACCCATCATCCAGCAACCACCAGAAGAAGAATGACTACTTACTTCCCTTCCGTCCTCGCCAGGGATGCCCACCGACTCTCTTTCACCCGAGACATCGTTAGACTCGGTTCCAACTACCACCGACTTATCCAATACTCTTTCATCAGAGTCTACCCTCTCAGACTCACCTTTACCCGACTCTCAACCGACCCTATCTGAAAGTGGATGACAAAGATGTTACCCAGACGTACGGCCCACGGGGCTCCCGAGTTCGATGGAAAGGCCCTCAGCTGTAAACACTACTGGGAGGATGTCGAAGAGGTCGCCAAATCATGCGAGAAAACCACCGATGCAGAAAAGATAAAAGTCGTGTTCTGATATATTGATCAGGAGGACGAACTGTGGAACGGAAGTATCATGGCAGGACAAGCGGTCATGTGGACCGAATTCAAAACGAAGATCCAAGAATTGTACCCAGGCTCCGACGGTCATAAAATCTTCACCCCGAATGATTTAGACACATATGTCACTGGCAGAGCCTCGAAAACAATCAAAACGAAGGACAACTTTTCCGAATATCATCGAAAGTTCTCGATGATCGTGAACCACCTAATCACGGAGGGAAAAATGACGGACCTCGAGGCACGAAAGGAATTCTTGAAGGGATTAGACAAAGATTTAGGGGACGTGTTTATCGCCGCCTCCAAATCATGAAGCCGAATCACGCCAGCGATATTCCGCACGACATAGCCAACGTGGCAAAAGCGGGGCAATATAATCTGGAAGGCCCCAAGATGGGAGGAGAAACTGCTGACACTTCCTTCATGAAGAAGGAGATGGTGCATCTAAGTGACGCATTCGCGAAGATGAACCAACGCTACCATGTCAACATGCAATCCTTAACCCAGGCCCTAAACAGGAACATTCCTCCTCCACCTCATCAGGCGTACCCCATGTACACCACCACGGCTATAGACACTGTCCCACCACCGATCTATCCAGCTCCCACTCCACAACCCATCTCATATCAAGGACCGTATGGTCAGCGAGATAATGGGTATCAGCAGCACGATAACAGGTACCAGCAGCGCGACAATGGATACCAACAACGCGACAATGGTGTGATGCAGACTGCAGTTTCTTGACTGTCAGACGAATGTTACGTCTGTGGAGACAGTACTGCAGAAAAGGGTATCGTCCTCTAGGGGGAAATTTGTGTAGCAAGTGCCGAGGAGTTTTTATTCTGTCGAAGTACGATGGGTTAAGTTTTATATTGGATAGATCTTTAGATGGGTGGGCCAAATCTATTATTTACAGGCTTTCAGCACGGAGCACTGAGAAGCCTTGGTGCGCTGGGGGTACAGAGTTCACTCCTTTTCAGCCTTCCAGGGTCTGTTAACGCGAGTGCGTATCCTATACAGGCTCCTTTCGAGGAAGGATGGAGGAGTCGCAGATAGAGTCGCGTATCGTTCTCTGGGTGTTGCTCTGTGCAGTGGGTGGGTTTTTCTATACTCCGGTTATATTTCTCCGTTTTGAGCTTCTTCTCCGTTATATGTGCGGGACCTCGGGGCCGGTTTTGAATCCTGTAGCCTAAACTCCACAATTCCCTTCCTTTGGGACCCTTTTCTTTATGTCTCCACTTGAACCTTGAGGCGAGTTATTCGCTAACGAGGTGACCGTGCCGGTTGGTAGATGGCTATGAGGACTGGATTTCTCCGAGCTGTCCCAAGTCAAAGACTGATTTGCCTTCCGATATTACTCGGTCAGAACAGTTACACGCTAACAGGAATTCTGTTGCTGGCTGTTAGATACCACTCCACCTTCGGTACGTGGTGTTTTTATCATTTTCAGGATCTCCTATACGACCTGGTCCTTTATCTGGTTGGAGTCCCCTACTGGAAGCGACTAATTGGCCACTCCTTGCGCTCCGGGTCTTGCGTTAACCTGTACTTTGTGGTACTTCAGTTTGTGTCCGTCTCATGTCCGAAGACGGAGGAAGAGTTTCTTTCTCGGCCTGTGAGAGCCTTAGGAATTTAGGTGGGGAAATACAAGATGCCATTCTCGAATAATACACTAGGTTTTTATACTTTTTGCCCAGCCACCGGCACATCGTCCCGACGTGCGTTCTTCATTCTAGACACAGCCTTCAGCCCACAAGGTAGCTCCTACCCCCTTTCGGCCTGAAGGAGTCCGTTCTCTCTCATACCCTTGCTGGCAAAGCACCCCCAGACGGAGGTACTCCTATAGCCCCGTTATCGGCCTGGTCGACCTCCTCTGGCCTAGTAGAACTCGTTTCTGCTTTGTCTCGATGCTTTTCCTCGAACTGGTTATCTCCTTTGCAGTGCGGAGACCATGGTACTGTGCGGTTCTCGTGTTGGTCGGATTCTTTCACTGCAGAATTCGTTTCCCTGTTGTGTTGATGTCATTCTTGATTTGTATGGCCCATTCCTCCTTGATGGGATTCATCTCCTTGTCGTATCAATACCGTTCTTGACTTGGTTGGCCTATTCCTCCTTGACAGAATTCGTCTCCCTGTCATGCCAGTACCATTCTTGACTTGGTTGGTCTACTTCTCCTCGACGGAATTCATCTCCTCGTCATGTCGGTACCATTCTTGACTTGGTTGGCCTACTCCTCCTTGACGGAATTCATCTCCTCGTCATATTGATACCCCTCTCAACTTGGTTGGCCTACTTCTCCTCGACGGAATTCATCTCCTCGTCATGTTGGTACCATTCTTGACTTGGTTGGTCTACTCCTCCTCGACGGCCGTTCTCTGAGCTCCGTATCCATACCCTACTCGTCCTATATCCTATTATTGCCACGTTTGGCACCTGGCTCAGCGGAGGGGAAGCGCGAGGTGGAGGGGAACGCGAGGCGGAGGAGGAAGTGCGAGGCGGAGAGCACGCGAGCGAAGTCGGCGAGGCGGGGCGAGGGAGCGGCGCAAGGCGGAAAAGGCGGCAAGTGGGGAAACAGTGAGCGGTGCAAGGCAGAAATGCAGTGAGCGGGCACGCGGGCGAAGGGATACAAGCGAGCGGGCAAGGCGGAAAGGTGGCGAGTGGATGCATGGGAAACAGTGAGCGGTGCAAGGCGGAAATGCGGTGAGCGTGCGCGCGGGCGGAGGGATACAAGCGAGCAGCGGAAACAGCGAGCGGGCGCACGAGCGAACTTTAAAGCAGCGTTGCAGAGGTGGTGCAAATCGAAGTGCGAAGTGTGTAGCGCAGCAGAGAAATACGAAAAAGGGGAGCAGGGACGCAAGAACAGGGAATTCTATGTGAATGGAGTCGCATTATGCGGCGGTTTCGAATGGCGGTGCAGATTGCCAGTGTCACCTTTACCAACGCTTATGTCACTGTGTATTTTTGGAAGTTCCGCTCGCGTTTTTATCTCGCAAGTCCTTTATGTCCATTTTGAAGGTGTCCGTTTTGAAGTTTCTCTCCGCTATCCGTCTGCACTATTGTTTATATGTCCTGCTTGTTTCGGTCTCCTCTTTATTCTTGTTGTGCATTTGGGTGGTCGCCAGAGTCGACACATAGTGGAGGCTCACACCGCATGGTCTTGGAGCCAGGAGATCGTCGGTTTTGACCCCCACAGTCTATATTTGGTATATTGGCAATACCGCAGTGCCTTCCGCACTGCAGTACGATGCCGCACTGGCCTGGGGTTAAACCCAGCCTTTTCAATACATTCCTCCTCGTGCTTGTCTTTGGTGGATCCAGCTGCAGGCAGTGCTTAGCCTGTGAAGTACCAAAGTGCCTGAATCTGATCGTTAGAATCCGAATTAGGGCTTGTATGTCTTTGATTGACAGGTCGCGTCGCGCCACGGCACCACGTGATCATCTGATTACTTTGGCAGTCCCCTGTCTTAGGGTAACAATGAGTCTATGCCCAACTGCGGCCTGTTAGTAGGCACTGCGGTGGGTTATACACAACTATGGGACGCTGTGGCCACTTTCCTCCATAGCATAACCAGTAACACAACTATGTCTTTGGCAGAGAGGCACCACAGCGGTACTGCAGTCGCTCTCTTACGCAGTTTAATGTACCTCGCAACATGTTAAGTCTCACCACTTCATCTATGCAGTCTCTAGGTTGCTTTTATAGGAATGTATCCCTTGAATCGGTTATAGGCATGTATGGGCATATCTCCTTGTTAGTGTATTCAGAGTACAACACGCCGTGGTGTCACTGCAGTTATGCTCTGAATACTACAGTCAGTAGTCAGAGCGAGCTCTGACTCTCCTTTATATCACCTAACAGAGTTCAGGTATACAGCTACGTTGGTATAACACTGAAGCTATCCTGCACCTCTTAATGATGTGCTTTTAACTGCAAAAATAGCTAGAGGACGTGCATTTGGTGTTGCGCCGTCTCACCGCACTGTGTCCCCAGCAGCAAGGGAGTCGGACGATTGCGATGGGATTCCCAGGGGAGCCACCTCGCATGAGACAGAAGTATGGGCAGTGTGTCTGCACAAATGTTTCCTCGCTGTCACCCCTATTCCAATCTCATGCCAACGGGCGATAATCTTGTTGTACTTGAAGGTGTTGGCCAACAAGTCGTCTGTTACGATGGGATGGAAGTCGGTCAGGCAGCCACGATACACGAAATTGGCAGAAATCCAGTGGTTGGCATCGTACTCTGGGAAATCGAGATGAGCCTCGTCTCCACTCTTCTTTTTCACGAGGAATGTTGATAACGCAGGCCTGAGCAGGAAGCCTGCCTGCGCATGGGCAATACGACTGTCCATTGTCTCTTCAGGACCTTCACCAATATTCACGACTGGCTTGTCTTCCCCAACGAAACCCACGACAACCAAGAGCACCTGTATGATATGGAACATCCATGCAGCCTCCAAGGGAATCATGGGCAGCTCGTACAAGATACGGAACTTGTTCTGACGAATCTGCGCTGCGAAGAACTGGCCCATGTCAGTGAATGGACACAGCTTACGAGGGACAAGACTCACCATATGGCAGACGATATCCCACACACGGTAGCATAGCTCGTCGCACTGAGGAGTCATGAGGGACCTCATGGTGTCCGTGGTGTACAAATCAGGGAAAACAGCCATCATAACCAGAAAGACTTTGAAGCGTAGATTAGACTGGAGGAAGGCAGGGAGTCCTCCATCGGGAATGAAGAACTGGTTCGACGTCCACTGCACATTGGTGTCCAGGAAGCGCTGAGTCACAGAGGCATCCATGTCAGGGAAAAGGAAGGATTATTGGGATGAAGAAATTTGGCAGGCACCTTTTATGGATTTGTTGACCGGTATCAACAGTAAATCTATGTGGGAGGTGTGAGGCTGGTGCTTGTGCTATGCCCTGCACACTGCCTCATGGCCCCTTCAACCAAACTCAGGACAAGAATGTATGAGGCGCCCGTGCATCCAAATCGGGAATTGAAGTTACCAAATCCGGTTTCTCATCAAACATATGTGGCTTATGCTCCCCATCCGACCCTCTGCATCGCACGTACCACCCATCCGACCATGGCGTGACTCCCAATGAACGCTCTCATCATCCAAAAACCCTTTCCACAAGTTCGTACTCCACATACGAGCGCAACGTCGCATGCTACAACCCACGAGAATGGTACGGACTGACCAATAGCAGGCATCCTGGGCTTGGTATCCTCTTCCCACACCCAAGAAGTCACCAACACTCGAACGCAAGCCTCGTCAAATGCAGTTTCCACCCATCCAAACCACTTGAAACCTGCTCAGATGCATCTGGACGTGTCTTCCGACCAATAACTGACCATTTATGACCAAGAAACTCGCTTCACAACGGAACAGATCCTGTGTCCATACCAATTCGTGTTGTACACTCTGTCCATTCATGGAAATGAACTCCAAAATTCGAACATAAGCCTCATCCGTGGCCCCAAATATTGAATGCACGCCACATACGTTCCTGCGAAAGCACCCTCAAATGCGAAGGGGATGGAACTGAACGAGTGGGCATCAAGGGGACAGTCAAGAGGTGAAAAGGTATAAAAGGATAGCAGAAAAAGGCATTGTAGTCAGTTGATTCTTGGAGCTTAGTTCTCCCCCACCACCTGTTTCCCCACCTGTGCAACTAAGCCTTGCTCACACCGAGTTGACCACATCCTCACTTGCCCCTAGCAGGGCATTTCACTCTCACACCTCCACTAGCAAGGTCTCAACTCATCGGACCCCAAGTCATATCGTCGGGCTTCCCCGTTATAGGATCACCAACTTGGCGAGCTTCACACTGTGAGCCTCCACTTTGTGTTGACTCTGGCGACTGCCCAAATGCGCAACAAGATAAAGAGGAGACCGAAACCAGCAGGACATAAAACAATACTGCGGACGGATAGCGGAGAGAAACTTCAGAAACTTCAAACCGACACAAAGGACTTGGACAAAGATACGCGGAACTGGACTTGGATAAAAGAAACGTGGAACTCCCGATAATACACAGCAACATAAGCGTTGGTAGAGGTGTCACTGGCAAATTCGCACCAGACGAGACCTTTCACATCTCCGTTCGCACAGAAACCTGTTCCCGCTCCCCTTTTTCGTATTTCTCTGCCGCACTACACACTTCGCACTTCCATTTGCACCACATCCGCTCGCCACCTTTCCGCCTGTTCGCACCCGCTCGCATTTCCCGCACTTGCTGTTTCCTGCGCGCCCGCTCGCCACCTTTCCACCCGTTCGCACGTGCTCGCATTTCCGCTGCGTGCTGTTTCCTGCGCGCCCGCTCGCATTTCCGCTACGCGCTCGCGTTTCCTGCGCGCGCGCTCGCCGCCTTTCCACCTGTTCGCGTGCCCGCTCGCCGCATTTCCGCTGCGCGTCGTCGTCTCCCACGCTCCCGCTCGTGCCTTGCGCTTCCCCTCCACCTCGCGCTTCCCCTCTGCCTCGCGCTTCCCCTCCACCTCGCGCTCCCCTCCGCCTCGCCTCACCTCCGCCTCGCCTCCCTCCACTTCCCCTCCGCCTCGCGCTTCCCCTCCGCCTCGCGCCCCCCTCTGCCTCGCCTCACCTCACCTCCACTTCCCCTGGCTCCGCTTCGCCGCGCTCAAAGCCAAGCCAGGCGCCGAACGTGGCAATAATAGGATATAGGATGAGTAGGGTATGGATACAGAGCTCGGAGAATGGCCATCAAGGAGGAGTAGACCAAACAACTCAAGAATGGTATCAATAGGACAAGGAGATGAACTCTGTCCAGGAGGAATAGGCCAACCAACTCAAGAATGGTATCGATATGACGAGGAGATGAATTCTGTCAGGGAGGAATAGGCCAACCGAGTTAAAAATGGTACCGATGTGACGAGGGGATGAATTCCGACAAGGAGGAATGCACGGAATAAATCAAGAACGGCGCCAATGCAACAAAGGGACGAATTCCGCGGTGGAAGAATTCGTCCAATTCAAGAACTACGCTGTAAAATGGTCTCCGCGCTGGAAAAGAGGTGACCACCTCGAGGAAACGTATCAGGACAAAGGAGAAACAAGTCCTACAAAGCATGAGGGGCTCAATCAGGCTAATTACGGTGCTATAGTAGCAGCTCTGTTTAGGGCGTTTCACAGGCAAAGGAGAGGAGGACAGCGGACTCCTACAGGCCAAAAGGGGGTAAGAGCTGCCTTGTGGACTGAAAGGCTGTGTCTAGAATGCAGAACGCGAGTCGGGACGATGTCCTGGTGGCTGGGCAAAGAGTATAAAAACCTAGTGTATTATTTGAGAAGATCAGCTTGTATTTTCCCCACCTAAATTCCTAAGGCTTTCGCAAGCCGAGAAAGAAACTCTTCCTCCGTCTTCGGACATGAGACGGACACAAACCCAAGTACCACAAAGTACAGGTTAACGCAAGACCCGGAGCGCAAGGAGTGGCCAATCAGTCGCTTCCGGTAGGGAACTCCGACCAGAAAAAGGACCAGGTCGTATAGGAGTTCCTGAAAACGATAAAAACGCCACGTACCGAAGGTGGAATGGTATTCAAACAGCCAGCAACAGAATTCCTGTTAGCGTGTAACTGTTCCAACCGAGTAGTACCGGAAGGCAATCGGTCTTTGACTTGGGATAACTCGGAGAAATCCAGTCCTCATAGCCAACTACCAACCGGCATGGTCACCTCATCAGCGAATAACTCGCCTCGAGGTTCAAGCAGAGACATAAAGAAAAGGGTCCCAAAGGAAGGGAATTGTGGAGTTTAGGCTACAGGATTCAAAACCGGCCCCGAGGTCCCGCACATATAACAGAGAAGAAGCTCAAAACAGAGAAATATAACTGGAGTATAGAAAAACCCACCCACTGCACAGAGCAACGCCCAGAGAACAATACGCGACTCTATCCGCGACTCCTCCCGTCCTTCCTCGAAAGGAGCCTGTATAGGATACGCACTCGCGTTAACAGACCCTGGAAGGCTGAAAAGGAGCGAACTCTGTACCCCCCAGCGCACCAAGGCTTCTCAGTGCTCCGTGCTGAAAGCCTGTAAATAATAGATTTGGCCCACCCATCTGAAGATCTATCCAATATAAAACTTAACCCATCGTACTTCGACGGAATAAAAACTCCTCGGCACTTGCTACACAAATTTCCCCCTAGAGGACGATACCTTTTCTGCAGTACTGTATCCACAGATGTAACATTCGTCTGACAGTCAAGAAACCGCAGTCCGCATCACAACTGGAGCCCACCGCGAGGGGGTTATTTACAGCTGGAGTCGAAAGGTTTTCGACGAAGCACACGGGTCAAGAAACCACCAGGAATGCCCGGACAAAATACAGCCAACGGCCCACGGAGAACTTTATCCGAGGAACTACGGCTAGTGGAGTACCGACCAGGACCCAGTGAAGGAACAAGTTCGCGGAAAACAGGATTAGAGTCTGACTCGGAATTGTCTGAACTAACGGAACTGACTTTTACAGAACTAGAAGCACTCGAGTTACAGGGATCAGAAGAAGAAACAAGATCCGCCCCGGAAACCCCCACTGAACCATCGCCCAACGAGGAATCTCCGTTACAGGACCCCTCGGAAGATTTGTCTATCGAGTTTTCATCGGTTACACTACCAACATCCACTCCGTCTTCCAGCAATAATCACACTCCCCCTCCTTTAACAACGATGCCTAAACCCCTTCCCTCGAGAGGAAGCAAGTCTGCTCCTTCCTTCGAAGGAAAAGCTACGCACCTCGAGCGCTACTTTAGCGACGTAGTGGATGTGAGCGAGGAAATGGAGAGGACCACCGACGCGGATAAAATCCACATCGCGCTCCGCTATCTGGATATAGAAGAAGAGCAGTTATGGTCAGGAAAAGCCACAGCGGGCATGGCCTTTAACGATTTTAAAATGGAGATCAAGAAGTTATACCCTGGATCGGACGGGGAAAAATTGCACACTTGGACGGACCTCAGGGACATGATTCACATAAGCCAACAGAAGCCTCCCTCGAGTCGAGAGGACTTCGGGGTATACCAAAGGAACTTCTTGAGGATAGCGGACTTCCTCAAAATCAAGGGAAAAATCTCCGACCGAGAAGTAGACGAGAACTTCATGCAGGGAATACACCCCGACTTCCACCTCCGAGTCCTCCAGAGACTCCTGATTGTAAAACACGACCAACCAAGCGATATGCCCTACGCCATGAAGGATGTCGTGGAGGCAGCGGAATGGGCGATTGACAGAGCACCAGGAGCGTTATACAAAGAAACGGACGAGGAAACCGTCACCATTAAAAAGGAGATGTTCGACTTAACGACTTCTATGAAGGATATGGGGCGTACCTTCTCGCAGGAAGTACAGACGCTATACCGGGCAATCGAGAAAGCGACGAATAGGCCACAGGAGAATAGTCCGTACCGAGGAGCAGCGTATCAAAATCAGTCCCAGGAACCCCTGTCTCGAGGATGGAACCAGGGAGGAGCTGGGCCTTTACCTCCACAGTGGCAAGCCTTCCGAGAGGCTTCAACGGAACCTGATCGTCGAGGACCAAGTGGACCATTCCAAGATGGGATGTGCGGATTTTGTTCCGTTGAAGGCCATTATATGCGGGAATGTCCCAAGATCCTGGAGTATGTCCGTTTAGGGAAATGCAAGAAAAACGCGGAAAACAAGATCGTCCTCCCTGATGGAAAATACATCCCTAGGTACATAACGGGACGAAACTTCGTGGAACGGATAGACAATTGGCACAAAGCGAATTCTCTCCCAGCTCAAGAAACGGTGGCTGCCAATCTGTATGAACGCGAATTACCTCCACACATGATGTACATGGCTACCTTGTGCGTGGAGATCGAGGAGGTAGAAGAGGAGGAAGAGTTAGCTGGCACTCTGGCCTATCAAGAAGCAGGGGACGTACCACTGAATGAATTAACCAACGAGGACATCGAAATCTTCCTGGAAACGCGAAAGAAACAGGAAAAGGAAAAGACGAAGGGGAAGGAAAAGTTTGACGGCGTTCAAATGCCCCCGAAACCGGGACCTGCGCCCAAGAAAAAGGTGGTGTTTGTTCCTGAAGTGCCGGGGAACACGGGACGACTACCTCCGCCTGAGGTCGTCGCAATTCCACCGGCTCCAAAGACTTTCGTCCTCAAATATCGCGCGTCCATAGAAGAAGCGGTGGACGCGCATGCGATAGTTGAAAGAGTCCTTAACCCCAAGTTCGAAATAACTCCAAAGGAATTCTTCGCTATCTACCCGGAGGGAAGAAAAATCATGAAGGACATGTTGACCTCCAAGAAAATTCCCAACGTGGAAGTGGTGTATTCGGAGCACACGAATCATCAGCAATACGTCCTCTGTTATGAGGAAGATAATGGGTCCCAGCGGGAGGAGAGGTTAACGTCATCAGATATAGATGCGCTCCGCGTCATCGACCCTATAATCAGCAACACCCTAAGGGTGGAGGCGATACTCGACCAAGGATCGGAGATTATAGCAATGAATAAAGACATCTGGCAGAAACTCGGAGTAGGGTTGGACCCGAAAAGAGTCCTGAATATGCAGTCCACCAATTCGCAGTCGAGCAAAACTACAGGGGTTATCAGTGACCTCAAGCTTTCGCTCTTCGGGATCGATTTGACGCTCCAAGTCCACGTTGTACAAGGAGCTCCGTTCGACCTCTTGATAGGACGGCCTTTCTTCCGCTTCACGAGTTGCCAGACATATGACAACACGGACGGAACTCAGATGTTGACTATTACTTGTCCGAACACTGGGAAGGTCGTCACAATTCCTACAAGGACGAAGTCCGAGAAAAATAGGAATCCCTTTAGGACGGAGGTAACTGCAGTGGGTTTTCAAGGAGCGGGGCATCTATAGACAACGGCTCCGCGATGTCTATTCAAAGGAACTTCGACAAAGCGTCTATACCCGGCATGAGAATGACATACCGACCCCTCCCTAATACTCCCCCAACGCGCTGGCCGCTCTCGCTTTTCCAAAAGCCCACTCCATCGTTCAATTTTTCAAGACTAGCTCCGCCCTTAATATTATACTCTGCGCCGGACGGAACGAACACACACCACTGCAGACAAGTCCAGGTGACGGATACGGAGATGATGTGGGAAATATCCCCCGCATACATGCAGGCTTGTCTCCAGCAGGTGTACAAATATGATGAAATAATTCATGCCTTCACGATTAAAACAAGCGTGGAGAAACTAGGAGTAGGAGAGAACTCCACGGACGGAATAGCGGAGGAGGAAATTAAGGAGAAGAAGAAACCAGAGAAGAAGAAGAAAAAGAAATACAAGCCAGTCGCGTTGAAGGTGCACTCGGTCCCGGCGACCTTGCCTGAAGAATTTAGGATCGTGCAGCGGTACCCTTGGGACCCACTCGAAGGAATGCCGCCGCTGAACCCTCACCCGCCAAAGGAGTTCGTCCCAGGGAAGAGACTATCGGAGGAACGTCTCAAAAAGATGAACCTCAACCCCGACGGATTCCTCTGGGGTGAAGAAGAAAGGCTTTTTATCGACGTCGTAAAGAATCACGAACTGGCTTTCGCATGGGACGACTCAGAAAGAGGACATTTCCGCGAGGATTACTTCGACCCCGTCAGGATACCGGTTCTGGCCCACACGCCGTGGCAGCAAAGGAATATTCCAATTCCGCCAGGAATTAGGGACCAAGTGGTTCAGATCATAAGAACAAGATTGCGTCCGGTGTTTATGAACCTTCGTCCTCCTCCTACAGATCAAGCTGGTTTTGCGTGCCCAAAGCGGAGAAAGGAGCGCTGAGGATAGTGCACAACCTTCAGCCCTTGAATGCGGTCACAATAAAAGACTCTGGATGTCCACCTGTTCTGGAGTTGTATGCGAAGTCCTTCGGAGGTTGCGTTATATACGCGATGTTCGACTTATATATTGGATTCGACCACAGGGCATTGGATGTGGAATCAAGAGACTTTACCACCTTCCAATCTCCGTTGGGGACGCTCTGCTTAATGCGCCTACCACAAGGATACACCAACGCGGTTCAAGTACAACAAGGAGACGTAGTGTTCATTCTCCGCGACGAAATCCCGAAGGTTACACAGCCGTTCGTGGATGATATTCCAGCAAAAGGGCCGAAAACGTACTACCTCACGCCAGAAGGGGAGTATGAAGTAATTCCGCAAAATCCAGGAATACGGAGATTCGTCTGGGAACATGCGGAGGACGTAAACCGCATCCTTCAAAAAATGGGACACGCCAGAGGAACATTTAACGCCTGGAAATCCAATATCGCGGTACCAAGGATAAAGGTTGTAGGACACATTTGCTCCGTCTTAGGACGGACAGTGGACGAGTCCAAACTACAGGTTATCCGCGATTGGCCAGACTGTGAATGTTTAACAGAGGTCAGGGCCTTTCTGGGTATGCTAGGAATTTGGAGAATCTTCATCGAGAAATTCGCGCTTCACGCAAGACCAGTCCGCCTCACCAGGAAAGGAGTTGATTTCGTATTTGGCCCCGAGGAAAAGGAGTCCATGGAAATTCTTAAAGTCCTATTGGAGCGGAGTCCAGCCCTCAGGGAAATCGACTATGCCTCGGGCAGGCGGATCATCTTGTCCGTTGACTCCTCCTTCATCGCGGCGGGATTCCTCCTATTACAGTTAGGAGAAGACGGGAAGGAATATCCATCGAGATTTGGATCCATTACCTGGAATGAACGAGAATCGCGATATTCGCAAGCCAAGATCGAATTGTATGGATTATTCCGTGCTCTCAGAGCATACAAAATCTACTTGGTCGGAGCCACGGATTTACTGGTCCGCACGGATGCGAAATACATCAAGGGAATGTTAAACAACCCCGATATGCACCCGAACGCCGCCATGAATCGATGGATTGCTGCCATTATGCTCTTTGACTTCGTGCTCGAACATACTCCGGGTAAAACTCATGCACCAGACAGGTTGTCTCGACGACCGCGAGCTCTGGAAGACCCTGAAATGGAGGAAGAGAGCGAAGTGGAAGATTGGATCGATCAGGCTTGCGGATTTGCCATAGTCGCCATAAACTGGGACCGGCGGAAATTGCCTACACGAGGACCCAGTGTGTATATGTTAACACCCAACCCCTATGCGGAGTCCGAAATGGAGTACGTTGGAACGGACGTACTAGTCCTGGTACAGGAGAAAGTACTCCAAATAACAATCCCTCGAAAAGCCAAGGCAAAAAGAGCGGACGAAGACTTGTTGCGAGTAATCGACTTCCTCCAGGATCCACGGAGACCAGAAGGATACAATAATCAGCAGTATTCCCGTCTTGTGCGTAAAGCCAGGGATTTCTACTTATCCGGAGAAGCACTGTGGAAGAAAGTCGTTAACAGAGAACACCGTTTATACCTGCCAACGGAGAAAAGACTCCCAATGCTGAAGCAGACTCACGATGACCTCGGACACAAGGGATTTTATATAACCAAGAAGCGACTGGCTAACAGATTCTGGTGGCCTATGATGGTGCAGGATCTCCGCTGGTATTTGAATACCTGCCACGAATGCCAACTACGGGCTACGGAGAAAGTCCTCCTGCCTCCTACGGTTGCAATGCCTTCTCCGCTGTTTAGAAAAGCATACGCGGACACCATGTTTCTTCCGAGGCATAATGGCTTTCGAACGGTAGCACATGCAAGGTGCTCCGTCGCAGCCTGGCCAGAATGGCGGATGATGGTGAACGAAGACGCACATTCCCTAGGATCGTTTATATTCGAAGAAATCCTATGCCGATGGGGAGCTCTGGAGGAGATCGTAATGGACAACGGAAAGCCCTGGGTAAAAGCCATTGAATGGCTGGCCAAAAGATTCAATATTCACCACATACGGATTTCTGGGTACAATTCCCGAGCGCAAGGAGTTATCGAGCGCAGACACCATCCTGTCCGAGAGTCGCTGGTTAAAGCCTGCGAGCACGACATGACTCTTTGGACACAGAGAATATTCTACGTATTCTGGGCAGAGAGAGTTTCAATCAGCAAAGCCACAGGGAGATCTCCGTTTTGGATGGCTCACGGAGTCGAACCTTTATTTCCGTTTGACCTGGTCGAGGCAACTTACATGGGACCCGCGCATGATAAAGAGCTTACAACGGAGGATTTCATTGCCGCAAGAGCACTCCGTTTAATGAAACGGGACGAAGAACTAGAGGAACTCCGTTCACAAATATACGAGGACAGGGTCAGATCGATCAGGCAATGGGAAAAGGATAACGCTGATAAAATCATCGACTATGACTTTAAACCCGGGAGACTTATCCTCGTGCGGAACACTAAAATTGAAAACGAGCTATCCAAGAAAACGAAACCCCGCTATTTCGGGCCCATGATAGTGGTTAAAAGGACAAAAGGAGGCTCCTACATCCTAGCGGAGCTCGACAGAGCAGTTGGAATTGAACCATATGCGGCATTCCGGCTGATCCCTTATTACTCGCGCTCGGAAGTTTTGGTACCCATCACGAAGATGCTTGAAACCTTCAAGAAGCTGAAGGAGAAATACACAAAATCGCCGATTTGGGGCGACGACGGAACGAGAGAATGGGAAGGTCAAGCATACCCGACAAACTGATCTTTCCACCCGGACTTGATGATGGACCACGAAAAAGGAATAACGCATCACTCATCTGTACACTACCGAGAATACGGTCAATATGTTATCTCTGTCCTTGAAACATGCGCTCCGCCTTGAAATATTATCCAACTTTTATATTTTCTCGCGGAATGCATTGGACCAGAAGAGATAGCACATTTTCTAAGATCTCCGCCAGCTCTGCTCCCTCTTGGAAAAACACCCGCATTTCACCCGGCTTCGCAGCAGACACTACGAAGGATCAACACAAACTCCGTCACACTGGCTCAAATTCCCCTCGAATTTACAACTTAAAAAGAAACGCATTCATTATCAAGAAAAAGGGGTCAAGATTCAATTATTGTGCCAAGAAAGGATACAAATACAGACTACGGTAAAACTACCGAACACAGCAAGAAAGCATCGATGGAGTCCAAGAAGAGCACGAGTATAGCTAAAAAGAGAAAAAGAATAGGTGGGAGTCCGCGACCTCAATTTGCGTCCGTCATCTGTGCGTCCGCCTCCGCACCCGTTTGCGGAACAATCTCCGGACCCGAATCCCCAGCACACGGCGTAGTGGAGCGCGCGTCCTCCACCACCGAGCCGCTTTGGGCACTGACCTCGGGACCCGAATCCCCAGCGCGCGGCGTAGCGGAGCGCGTGGCCTCGACTTCCTCGCCACCTGGGGTGTTGACCTCTTGGCCCGAAGGCCCTGGACGCGGCGTAATGGAGCGCGCGTGTTCCTCTTCCACCACGATTTCGCCCGGCGAGGCCTCGCGACTGGGATGGCCGTCGCTGACGTCCAGGCGGCTCAGTGCCAAGGACACATGGCCCTCGGAATACGCGCTGCCGGCGTAGTCGACGTTGATGGTGAACGACTAGGAGAAAGGGAGAGATGTTAACGGAGAACAAACGGAATAAGGGAAAACCAGGAAACTAACGGAACTCACGACGACGGGGGAGAAACGAGCGGGGCTCTCGAGAGTATACCGAGAACCGGAGGAGCTTTGACTGATGGACTCCTCGCCTGGGACATCGGTGCGCGGACCCCCATGACCAAAGGACGACACTACGACTGCGTGGTCGTAGGGGGTGGTGTCGGTGACGCTCGGCTCGCCCTTGAAGTCGGGGTATTGCCACATTATGTGTGACTTTTGCGACTTGAAGGATCAGTCAAGAGAAAGGATAAAAGAAGATAACGGGATACGCTTACGGAATTATATGGGGCACGCAGGCCCACGGAGTCCGGGAGACGACCTCCCCACCACGTGAAAAGCTTGAACGGATCCCAGTTTTCGGGGATGCTTTCGCCCGCTTGGAGGAAATGCTCGTCGGAGCCGTTCATGGCTTTTGTTAGCCAGGGGAGCATGCCAACGAGCTCGCAGTTAGTGGCGTTCGCATTTTGGTTCCAATACGACTCGAGAGGGAGCTGCGGATTGAGGAATGAGAAGACTGGGCTCTGATGGCCCACCGGGAATCCCGCCATGATGTGCGGACGAGGGACTACGTTCCCGCTCGTTGCCGCCAACAGCGCCGTCACCGCCGCTGGTCCCACCAACTCCACTGCGGCCTCTTGCTTCTTGCATGCCTCGTATTGGATGAAGAAGAGGCGGGAGTAAAGGCGATCGAGCGCCTCCTCCACCAGGTAGTCTTCGCGATCGTGCGCCAGGGGTGTGAAAGCCCTCAAAATGGACTGGGGTGGAACAAGAACGCGCCCTTCGCGAACTTGTGCATCCCGCCAGTTGAAGCGCAGGGCAGGCGTGAATTCCGGGACGGAGTACCCGAAAATGGGCAAATCCAGGTGCGGCGGCGGCGCGTTGGAAGAGGAAGGCGGCGTGGAAACAGAGGACAGGGGAACAGCGCCAGATGAGGCGGGCGGCGAGACCGACCGCATGCGATCATCACCAAGGGTGACGATTGGCGGGGTATCCACCTCTGCGCTGGAGTAGTGCGCCTTCTCCTTCCCCTTCCCCTTCAAGTCCGGACCCCTGCTCGGCGGAGTCCCCTCATGCTCATCCTCGACGTTGGAAAAGCTCTGCAGCTCGTCCTCGGACGAGCTGTCACCAGGCAGGAAGAGCAGCGTGGCGGAATGGCCAGTTGCCATGAAATTGTGTCACGCTACAAAGGGCGCTAGAAGAAAAGAAATTATATAAGTATACGAACCAGCAAGAGAAGGACGACAATTCTTAGGAAGAGAACTTACTGGTATTGGGGTGCCACTCCGCCCCACCAGCGATGGAGCAAGCATGGCGCCGGACCGCGCAGTAAAAACAGGCAGTCTGGCGGGAGCCCCGATTAACCCGGTTAATGCAAGGAACCTTGCTGTGGAAACAGAAGTTGCACCCCTGGAAAAGATAGAACGGAGGAAAAGATTAGAGAATCACGGAGAAGAGATAATTGGTCGACTTACGGGCCCGATTTCCATTTCCTCGTTCGACATTTTATTGAGGTGCTCCTTCACCTGCCCATCGAACGTCGCCTCGTACTCCTCCGCCGAGAAATCGGGCGGGGAACTAGTCCGCCGACGTTTCCTCGACTTCTCGCGAGACGCGTTCCGTTTCCTCTTCGCAGGGGAGCGCACGGGTGAAATAGGTGCGGGAGTATCGGGAACTGTGGCCACAGGCATGGAGGGGCCAATCGAAGGAGGCGAGAGGAGAGGCGAAGTCTCCGCAGGATGGAACTGCTCAACGCTGTCAAACGCATACCCGTCGGGAGGACTGCGCACGTGGAGGATCTCCAGGATCAAATCGATATCGATCCCCAGAGACTCGTGGTCCCCCATGGCCCGACGCTGGCGGTCGACGTGGTACATCTCGTCGGCAAGACCGAGGAGATGCGAGCGGGCAGCGATGGCGCGCGAAAAGGAGTCTTGCACGAGCGTGAGCTCCGCCTCGAGGTCGTCTTTCTTGCGACAGAGCTCCTCGTGCTGATCCTCCAAAACGTACCGCTCGTTCAAATTGGCGGCCTCCGTCCTCAGCTCCGACTCACGAATGCTGTTGTGTGTATCACGCTCAGCAGCCTTCGCGGCGAGCCACTCCTCCTTCTGTCGACGGGCGATGGTGACCTTGAGGTTCAAGCGCTGCGCCTCCTCGAACCGGTTTCCGGCGACAAGGTTGACATGGTCCTTGTAACCATCGGTCCACTCTTTGTACGCCTGTTCAAGAAGGAAGGCGGAGACCCCCTCAGGAGCCTGGTATTCGGGATAGGGCACGGGGTCGACGAGGGCCGGCAGAGAGTCGACTTCAGAAAGGTCTGGGGGCAGCATGTCCGTCGGCGGCCATACAAAAGGAGGGCAGACGAATACGGGAATCGGCCTCCAGCTCAGATCGGATACCTCCTCCAGGCGCGGGCCCACCACAGCCAACTTCCCCTTCCAGCGCATCCACTGAATGCTCCATAGGAGCGGGAGGTCCGTCTTTGAACACCATTTTGCGGCGGAGCAGCTGCTCGTGCAATGATGGCGGTGACAGAGGAGACGACTTGGCGACGGGCGTGTCCTCGACCATCGGCGAGGGAGAACGTGCAGCTCCGCCCACAGGAAGCGATGGACCAGCGACGGGTTTGCGGGGAGATGAACTCCCGGGAAGCCTGATCTTGAAGCTGGGCCCGACAGCGGGCGGAGGACGACGTGAAGTCGAGGGCGACGTGAAGTCAACTCCTCTGAATTTTGAGGGCAACGCGAAGTCGAACCCTCGTACCCCCTGGAACGACGCGGAGTCGGTTCTGCCAGTTCGTCTACCTCCTCCCCCAAAGACTCATTTCCCCTTTCTTGGATTCTGGCGAGATGCGCGCGTCTCCCGCCATGAACACTCTTTTCACGGTTTCTCTGAGGAAGGACGGCGGGCGTCACTTCGTGTTCCGATATTGACCGCAGAGCCCGCGCAGTAGAAACGGCGGGCTGTGGGCCTTGGGTCTGGGCGCGGTTCTTGTGGCTGGCGGACATGGGCGACGGTGGCAAAAGATGAAGAGGGTCGCAGAATTGCCAATTAGAAGCGCATCACGGAGCAAACAACTGCATACAACCGATCAAAATACATCAAGAAGCTGCGCATCATTCTTCTAAGTGAAACGCGGAAGAATTCCCTAAAATTAGCAACAATTCAGTCCCAAAACCTTAAATCTGAGGGGACCGGCAAGCACAGCGAGGAAGGGAGGAGAATACAGGGAATACACGAGGAACGAGGATTATACGGGAAAAATTCGGGATCCATATGTGCTGATGTGACCAAGATATACGCCGGCGGAGACGAACTCCGCTTACTAGGATCGGGCATCAGAAATCAAGAAAATATTTGAGGAGCAAGAAAATGACGCGTTTTACGCGTACAGAATTCACGATAAATGGACTGCACTATGGACGTGGCCAACAGAATCGACTCCGCCGGTCTACGAGCGATTATTGGCTTTACGGAGAAATCAAGAAAATATTCAAGGAACGGGAAAGCGACGCGTTTTACACGTGTAGAATTCACGATAAATGAACTACACTACGGACGAGGCCGACGGAATCGACTCCGCCAGTCTTCGAGCGATTTTTTTTGGTTCCGCGGAGAAACCAGAAAATTCGCATTTATATAGGAACAACGGAACACCCAACGCACATGCTCAAGTCAACGGAATATATGGAATTCAGGATATATGCGAACGTAATCTCCGGAGAGAAAGTCGCTGAGCGACGAAATAGGGCCCTACAAAAACAACGGACTACTGCAAAAAGGAATTGATCACTCCTAGACGACGACGGAATAACAAAGAATGGACGACTAAAAGGAACGAATTCAGGATATGACACGAACAATATCACGAACTTACGAGGAATGAGGGTCGCGGAGTTGAAAACGCGAACAAGCTTATGCAGGGGGAAACCCCAACCTGGTGAATAATTCATCATATTCGATGGAGATGTCGTCCAAAGGGCGGCTGCTGGGAGAAAACAGGCCTGGAACGGAGTCAGCTCCTAAAAGTAAGAAGGACATGGCACAGGGACGAGCGAATCAAAAAGAGGGGAGACGAAAAGATGGAGACAAGGACGGCGACGGAGGAACGAAATCAAGAAAAGTAAAAAGGAGCCAGAACTAACAAAACCGGGAATGCGAAGCAGCGAAAGGGAACCTCCGACGGGCAATAAAAATTTTTACGGCCCTTCTTGAAACAAGAAGCCCAAGCAGGAGTCGAACCTGCGATCTCCGCCATAATATGCATGGGCTGTCCAGGAAAGGACGGCGCATAACCATTATGCTATTGGGCTGACGACATAAAAAATTACGGCTGTCCTGGAATAGGGCCCAAGCAGGAGTCGAACCTGCGACCTTCGCCTAAAATCACCCACTGAGCCTATGAATGGGCGAGGCATTGACCGCTATGCTATTGGGCCGACTGATAGGCAGTGAATGCCAAAATGGGACGAACGAAACGGGACAGATGATACGACGGAGGAGTCGATCGCCAAAAGTAAAGAGGGCATACAACGCACCAGTAATCGCCATGGGAAGAGTCAACACCTTCAAATTGCCTGGGAGGAGTGTAACCGGAGGTCCAAACAAATTGTTCAAGGAAAGCGGAGATGTGAGGAGATCCGGATAAATCAAGCGACCGTCGACATCGTATCCTGCGAATTCCCCTTCACAACGGGTATACACTATGGTTTGCCCGGCCGCTTTAAGGAGCGGAATGAGTATCTGCGGGTTCAGGCTGTGCGGAAGATCGTATCCGGAGGTGTATTTGGTGAACCAGCAAAGGTAAGCGAGAAGCTGGAACATCTGGAAGGATTCGCCAGGGATGGTAAGGTCAACCAGCGCCCAAGAAATATCGCCAGCCTGCGCCAATTCGTGGCGGACAGCCAAACTCCGCGTAACAAGCCGCTGCGAGGAGAAGTTGGGAACGAGTTGGACGGAATTCCTCCACCAAGAAACTACGCACCAGGTGCCACATTACGACCTGAATCCAGTCGCATATTCTTCCATGCTCTGCAATGGGCAGCGACGGAATTCCAGCTTTCACGGAGAAGTTGTTGGTGGTGGCGCGCATAATCTCGTGCACCATAAGGCGAATGCAAAACTGAAGGAAGCTCAAAAGACCTTCCCTGAAAAGATGGAAGGGAGCCGTCAAGAACTGTTTGTCAAGACATAGGCTGAACAAGAGAGGCGCGGCATCGTCGATGGTGAAACACCGAGATGAGGACATGGAAAAATCCGGACGAGAAGGACTCAAAAACACACATACCCTTGGGATCCCTTTATAGGATAGCCATGCTGGGACGGGCGGCCTTGAAGGAGTCGCAGGCTATCGCATAAAAAACTTCTCATCTACATGGATCTACAACAACGTGCCCAGGAACAGACGAGGATCACCCGCGGATACATTTCTTGATTCCCGGCGGAGTTCAGCGGATAGGATCTCCTCCAATTACACAGCAGAGTCGGAGGTTGGCGTATTGGGACGAGTAGGAACAATCCGCTGCGACACTGGACAAACGGGGAACTGGTACGCCACCTTCCCAAGAGCGGGATTATAACGAAGAAGCCCCTGGCTGAATTGGTGGCGGAGTCGACCTAAAGCTTTGGCTTCAGAAACCTGGTCGGGCTTCGTGTGGTGCCCTATTCCATATACGAAGGGGTCGGCGGAATTATGTGTAAAACCTGGCGCATCCCATGGTCGAGTAACGTACTCCGCACCGAGCGCCATGCAATATTGGAGATGGGCAATAGCGCCAAACATGCTCTCACGGAGAGCGCGATCTTCATCTCCGTCATAACCAACAAGCGCAACGAAACTTTCCACCATGGCAAAAGTTACGGTGCAGAAATGAGGGATATGGTATTGCGCGGGTAGCGCCGGATCCGAAGACCTCGCTATCTTGATGGAACCAAGAAGTAACTCGCGGACAACAGGATCAACGGAAGACTTCGCTAAAGAAGAGACCAAGCATGGCTCACCATGTTGGAAAGCATGACTTTTACGCCAACACGAGCTTGCTGGATGATCTCCGGCGGAATGGAACTTATATTCTGATCCTGGAGGGTTTCATGGAGAGCCTGGCCCAGACACCGCACATGGGTGATCCACAGTGACTCGAGGTACCTTGGCATGCGCGCATCGGAAACGGCGGGCAATATAGAATGGACCTCCGCCAACAAGCCTGGGAGTATAGAGGGATTCTCCATAAGCAAACTCCGCTGTTTGGCAAAAGGCGAGCAAGTGCAGGATGGGCTGGAGAATAGCTCTGGGGCAATCTCCTAACGAGCCACTCGCTTTATACCAAGCAGTCAAACGCATAACTCCATTGGTCAAGGAACGGAGAACTACGAAACGGAGATGGAGGACAAGTAGGGACTGGGCATCTACGACAATGACTCTGGGAACCACTCTCCTCTGGTGACTTCCGTAAGCAATGTCGATAAATCCTTGCCCACGCGATCTGCGTCCTGGACGCGTTCCCTCAGCCAGTACCGCTCTGCGACCCAAGGATCAACGATTTCCTGAGCCTTGAGTAGGAGGACCTGGTCCGCCGTCCAGGAAGGAACGCACGGGACGTGGCTCATGAAGGGGGAATAAGGGAGGTCGATAGGATCGGAGGAACTGAAGCAATCCTCGTGGGCAACCTTGAGCACCCGATCGACAAGGATGAGCCTCTCATCGTCCTGAAGGCTGTTGGGCCCGTACGCAGGGTTTCCCAGGAGGCAGTGGAACTTCTGCATGAGGCTGAGAGTGCGAATGGCCTCGGCAGGGATGACCAGAGGAACGTGCTCTAAAGCAGAGTAAATGGTACCAATGGTATAGGCCTGGCACTGCAACAAGAGAATTGGGACTTCAGAAGCGGAGAAGCAGCGGACACATACCAAGTAGGAAAGAAAGTTTCCAACATGTGGGATCAAGAATTCCTTCGCTTCTAGCGAAACGTCGGCGGAGGTATTGGCGCAGGAAGGAAAAGCCTTATTCAGGAGCCGACCGTATGGACCAACGACCTCGACGAAGAAATCGTAAACGCCACGGGCGTGGTCAATATACAAGTTGTTATCAGCTTTCCTTGAGAGGTATGGAGGGAGGAGAAGTCGCAAGGACAGAGGTATAGAAGAAAGCTCCTTGACGGTGTGGGGTGGAAGGAAGGAACGAGTGGCAGAAGCCAACTCTAGGACGCTCGTTGACGGATAAGGAAGACAGGAAGAAGAAACAGCTCATTTTAAGCAAGACCTAATGCCAGAAAGTGGAAAGAAGGAACGGAAGAAAAAGGCGGGATATAGACGACCGGGAATGGACCTTTTTCGTTACATCAAGGAACCCGGCAAATAAAAAGCGGATCTCCGCAGAGCGACGCGACTACAGGACAACTCTACAACGGGGGTATTCTAATCACGAGCAAGCAGAACTCCTACGAGGCAGGCGAATCGCCTCTGCCTAAAATAACGGCGTTCCTGGAGGAATCGGAACTGGGGCTATCAAGGAGAGACATGCGGTATTCTATTGCGGGGACCGTTTCGTCGGGGGTGGTATATTCCATCCTGGCGGACATGGCCATAGCAGTAACGTTGGCATGGGAGAAAACGACGTCGAGCCTCTGGCCGAAATCATCTAGGACGGACTCCGTCTCGTCACTGTCAAAACCGAATTGACGGACCAGTCGCATCATGTATATGAGACTGGTCACGGAGGGGGTGGCGACGCGTTTCCCTGGAGCAACGGAGTGGGACTTGTCAATCGCGGCGAAGACGTGACTCTGTGGGGCAAAAACAGGGAACCTTAACAAGACCGGCAGAGAAAGAGCGGGGAAGAAAAGACGAACGATGAGATTCATATATGCGCCAAGTTGCTGGCAAATCCACGGCGAATCGCAGGGAGCAGGATCGACGCCTCTGAATTGATTCCGCACGAGCATTGCGATGTCGCAGAGGGGATGGAGAACGGTCTGGCAGTATCGCGCGACCGAAGGGCAACGGAGATACTCGACGAGTTGCGCTTCACTATCAAGATCAATCCATATGAACTCGAACTCGGGACGTGACGAGTAAGAGGGATTGTTAGGCTGGGGAATATCCTTCAGGAGAGCAAAGCGGAGAGCCATTCAAGGACTAGTGACGAACAAGGGGCAAAAAGCTACGGAACTGCTATAAACGCACCATACTTATACGAACGCCGGCAAACCACTAGGCTCAGACTAGTTTCCCGGGCAAGATCAAGCAACCCCGCTCGTTGTACTTGGCGAACTCCTTCGGGCCACGGAATGTGCCAAAGGTCAGGAGGGATATTTCACAGAGCAGGCGCAGTGTGGTTAGGTGCTTCTTCTTCATCGACGGAGGGCAAAAGCCCCCAAACCCGAATTCATCGACCAAGACACCCAGGATCCGCGCCATATTCAGCGCCTCGCTGGGGAAGAGTAGATCGGGGGTGTTAACGCTGGAGGACAATGTTCCCAGCTCCCTGGTCTCACGGAACACCCAGCTTATAAGGAAGTCCTTGAAAAGAACGGTCAGGAGGAGTCAAGGAGGAGGATAGACTGAGCGGACCAATTGAAGCAGGACTTCTGCCAATGCCTCTTGAACGAATCTCCTATCCTCCATCGTTGGTACATTGAAAGGAAGGGACAAGGAGATCTTCGGGTCGATGGCGTTCTGGATAAAGAAGACAGCGGGCCTAACCCGTACTTCCAGGAACGCAGAGAACGACGCCCCTGGGGACCATAGAGTGCCCAGTCCCTTCTCTGCTTTCGAGAGCACAAGCGGCGATAATAATGGACGGAGCTGAGCGGCTGGCAAGAGATACGCCAGGAAAACGACGCCGGGATCCATAATGGGAGAAGAGAAACAACGTGAAAATTCTACAGGAGATATCGAAACCAAGGCAGACTACGGATCAGGAAGCGACATGAGTCGACGGAGTTCCTAACAACCGATCCCCCAACACCATCAGACAAATTCCTCGATCGCTCCGCTGGCTACCACCTGATCACTGCCGGTTTGCGCATGAGCTGCCCCGTGGACAGGTATTCGGGAAATTCTCCCTGCATCCCCAAGAGAGCGGCCCAACAAGCGGACACTCGTTTCAGGTGATACAGAGACGTGTCAAGATCGAAACTTGTGAGGCAGTCATCATAATATCCATAATGAAGGATCATCTCCTCGAAAATTTCGAAAAGCCTTTTCGAGCGGTCGGAAACGGGAGGTTCAGGGAGATCTTTGCTGGGGCAGCCAGCTCCATCCCAGATTTCGACATAGGACGGATATTCGGGTTGCTGCAGAGAAATCAAATGCTGAAACAACGGAAGCATCAGCAGAAATGCCAGACAGGGGTCGATTCTCCGCACGATCAGCTCAAGTTGCTTCCGCAAGGTGTATGCCAACTTCTGGTACGAAGTGGCGGAAAGATGATAGCCACCGTCGCTGAAGTTGCAAAAATGCGGATCAAGGGCGGACTGGAGCATGAAAATGGACGGGCAGAGAACCCTGGCGATGATTTCGTTGATAGGACGAGGAGGAATCCAACGTTCTTTGAGGGCGTAACTCTTGTCGGAGATCTCGACGGTTTTAAGGGTATCACAGACCTGCCCAACGCGAACCGATACCGCTTCCTCGACCATAGGAGGGCTAACGAGGTGGTCTGGAACTTGGAGGAAGGAATCCATGGTAAAGAAACGGATGAATGGAAACAAGAAACCCAGGCTATTTATGCCAAAAACGGTCACTACAGCAACGGAAGGAGCTATGCGAAGAATCTACTCTGCCATGAACACCGGTTGCTCAATCAAAAGGGAACTCCACGAAATCGACAGAAACGCTAGAGTTAAATACCAATGGAGATCTCTGCGTCGCTACCGGCCATATAGGCCTCATAATCGGAGTAGGGCTCCATAAGTCCCCAGGCACGCGCGATTCAGGTTGCGGACAAGACAAGGTCCTCATGGACAACGGAGGGCAACCCCGTCGACTGGTCTCCGCAATAGCTGAGGAGCATAATATAAAGATCCAGGAGACAAAGCAGAGACGCTCCCCGGATACAAGCAGAACGGCAGGAGTGTTCCCCACCTTCCACTATTTGCTCGGGAGTGGGCAGAGCTGCCCCAGAGTCGATCAATAAATGCTGCAAGAGAAGGTTATTCCGAAGGAACGAGCCATGAGAATAACGCGGCGGACTTGCCAAGACATCCACGATATTGCGAATGGAGTTCCGCACGAGATATACAAGCTCGAAAGGAAGAGCTTCATAATCTGTCCAGCGATCGTTGTCAGGCTTCAGGTACTGCTTCAGCAAATACACCGCAGGACGGATTACGCGTTCCATGACAAGATGAGGGTGGTCGCTATGAAAATGGATGGTCTAGTGCGAGTATTCGGCAATAATAACATAAATCTCGGCAACGGAGTACGGCCGGTCCTTGATGGGAAGAGGCTCATAGAGCATGTTGAGGGAAAAGATGAAGGCAGACGGATCTCGACAGCCTGCATTTATAGGGAAAACGGGACTACATGATAGAGTAACCGGGGGCTATTTCCTACTCCTCGGGTTCCAGAGACACCAACTCCGTCGACCACTCCTCAAGCATTATCACTTGCGGCGTTCCAGGAAAACGCGGAGAAGGGCAAGTATTCCGTCTGACAGACGAGTTGGGCCGTTCCTCTACCAAGGATTTAGCAGCGGAGGACGGGATTGAGCTGGAGTGTACCATCTCTGCTAAAACTTCGTCCACGCTGGATTTGAGGACACCGGTGACAATACCGTCCTCGTCGGTTTCCACCTTGACCTGTGACTTGACTCGGGACAGCGTAACTAGAGTCGCTTCCACTACGCGACCTGCGTCCGACCAAATTTTTGGAGCAGCGGCCAGATCGGAAGAAATAGGAAGAGCTTCCTTTTCGCGAATACGTGGGAAGGATTGCGGGTCACGACGATGAGGGAAGAAGTTGTCGATGATTTTTGGGAGATCGTATTCTGGGTAATCCAGGGATATTGCGCGTTCCATGCTGCGGCGAAGGAGGCCGTTTTCGGTACTGCGACAGAGGAGCAACTCCACCTCCGACTTCGCTATTTCAAGAGGATTAAACCCAGGACCAACATCTGCGTCATCCCCATCGAAACCTATGGCATAAAGGAAAACAGAAATGAGATAGAACATCCAGGAAGCCTCAGCCGGAGTATTGAAACGACTATGTGACACGCGGAGCTCGTTCAAACGGAGCCGGCCACAATAATACTAAAAGGGCGATTAGAACGAAAACACGAAAAGAAGAAGGAAGAAAAACTGATACCATATGGTCCACGATAATTCGCATGCAGACCCGAAGATTGAAGATTTCCTCTCTGGTAAAAGATGCAAAGCACGCCGTAGACCAACGGTCTTCCAGGACAGCGGCGGACACGAGGAAAACTTTGGGATGCAGGTCCTCACGAAGGAAACGATGAAGACCCCCAGCAGGGATGGAATGAGACTCTGCAGGCAAACGAGTAACGGACGCATGAAATTGACTCAAAGCGCAAACGTCCATGACGGGAGGAGTGAATGATCTTTGCCTGTTTAGACTGGGCCTTTTTATACAGTTTGGCTGAACGGGGACGTCGGCATTTTAAAAGTAAAAAGGAGATGTGAGCCTCCACTTTGTGTCGACTCTGGCAACCGCCCAAATGCGCAACAAGATAAAGAGGAGACCAAAACCAGCAGGACATAAAACAATACTGCGGACGGATAGCGGAGAGAAACTTCAGAAACTTCAAACCGACACAAAGGACTTGGACAAAGATACGCGGAACAGGACTTGGACAAAGATACGCGGAACTGGACTTGGATAAAAGAAACGCGGAACTCCCGATAATACACTGCGACATAAGCGTTGGTAAAGGTGTCACTGGCAAATTCGCACCATACGAGACCTTTCACATCTCCGTTCGCACAGAAACCTGTTCCCGCTCCCCTTTTTTGTATTTCTCTGCCGCGCTACACACTTCGCACTTCCATTTGCACCACATCCGCTCACCACCTTTCCGCCCGTTCGCACCCGCTCGCATTTCCCGCGCTTGCTGTTTCCTGCGCACCCGCTCACCGATTCCCGCTCGCCACCTTTCTGCCCGTTCGCACACGCTCGCATTTCCGCTGCGCGCCGTTTCCTGCGCGCCTGCTCGCCACCTTTCCGCCTGCTCGCATTTCCGCTGCACGCTGTTTCCTGCGCGCCCACTCGCATTTCCGCTACGCGCCCGCTCGCCGCCTTTCCGCCCGTTTGCGTGCCCGCTCGCCGCATTTCCGCTGTGCGTCATCATCTCCCGCTCGCGCTTCCCCTCCGCCTCGCACTCCCCTCCGCCTCGCCTCACCTCCGCCTCGCCTCCCTCCGCTTCGCTGAGCCAGGCGCCGAACGTGGCAATAATAGGATATAGGACGAGTAGGGTATGGATACGGAGCTCGGAGAATGGCCGTCAAGGAGGAGTAGACCAAACAACTCAAGAATGGTATCAATAGGACAAGGAGATGAACTCCGTCCAGGAGGAATAGGCCAACCAACTCAAGAATGGTATCGATATGACGAGGAGACGAATTCTGTCAGGGAGGAATAGGCCCACCGAGTTAAAAATGGTACCGATGTGACAAGGGGATGAATTCCGACAAGGAGGAATGCACGGAATAAATCAAGAACAATGCCAATGCAACAAAGGGACGAATTCCGCGGTGGAAGAATTCGTCCAATTCAAGAACTACGCTGTAAAATGGTCTCCGCGCTGGAAAAGAGGTGACCACCTCGAGGAAACGTATCAGGACAAAGGAGAAACAAGTCCTACAAAGCATGAGGGGCTCAATCAGGCTAATTACGGTGCTATAGGAGCAGCTCCGTTTAGGGTGTTTCACAGGCAAAGGAGAGGAGGAAAGCGGACTCCTACAGGCCAAAAGGGGGTAAGAGCTGCCTTGTGGACTGAAAGGCTGTGTCTAGAATGCAGAACGCGAGTCGGGACAATGTCCTGGTGGCTGGGCAAAGAGTATAAAAACCTAGTGTATTATTTGAGAAGATCATCTTGTATTTTCCCCACCTAAATTCCTAAGGCTTTTGCAAGCCGAGAAAGAAACTCTTCCTCCGTCTTCGGACACGAGACGGACACAAACCCAAGTACCACAAAGTACAGGTTAATGCAAGACCCAGAGCGCAAGGAGTGGCCAATCAGTCGCTTCCGGTAAGGAACTCCGACCAGAAAAAGGACCAGGTCGTATAGGAGTTCCTGAAAACAATAAAACGCCACGTACCGAAGGTGGAGTGGTATTCAAACAGCCAGCAACAGAATTCCTGTTAGTGTGTAACTGTTCCGACCGAGTAGTATCGGAAGGCAATCGTCTTTGACTTGGGATAACTCGGAGAAATCCAGTCCTCATAGCCAACTACCAACCGGCACGGTCACCTCATCAGCGAATAACTCGCCTCGAGGTTCAAGCGGAGACATAAAGAAAAGGGTCCCAAAGGAAGGGAATTGTGGAGTTTAGGCTACAGGATTCAAAACGGCCCCGAGGTCCCGCACATATAACGGAGAAATAAAAAAAAAAACCGAGTATAGAAAACCCACCCACTGCACAGAGCAAACACCAGAGAAAGATACGCGACTCTATCTGGACTCCTCCCTCCACCCTCGAAAGGAGCCTGTATAGGATACGCACCAAGTTACAGACCCTGGAAGGCTGAAAAGGAGCGAACTCCGTACCCCCAGCGCACCAAGGCTTCTCAGTGCTTGTGCTGAAAGCCTGTAAATAAAGATTGCCCACCCATCTGAAGATCTATCCCATATAAACTTAACCCATCGTACTTCGACGGAATAAAAACTCCTCGCACTTGCTACACAAATTCCCCCCTAGAGGACGATACCTTTTCTGCAGTACTGTATCCACAGACGTAACATTTGTCTGACAGTCAAGAAACCGCAGTCCGCATCACAACACTTTGTAGAAGTCGGCCTGGGTGAAGCCATATTGGTTTAAACCGTCATCTGCAACCCAGCATCACGACCGGGCATACCATATGTTCAACTGACCAGCACCAGCCAGCGTTGCTGTCACTTGCTTTATAACCGTCAAACATTGTATTAAGCCTTCCACCTTCGTTGGGAGCATTGGGGAAACACGAGGGAAGGATTGCAGCATAGACATCGGATTTTACAGGAAGCAACACATTGTTTACTCGAGCTTGTGACCTAGGACAGGTAACTATCGCCCCCACACCCATTTACAGCTAACAGCAGGTACCCCCAACACAAACCCATGGAACATACACCACGTATGATCCCGTGCAACACTCTCACTCGGACCATGCACACATCCTAATCCTACATCCCCACTATCCTCCAATGTTAATTAACCCCTAGAGGCCGAACGTGCTGTCTATTTGATAAAACAAATTCTCATAGCGGTGCCACAGTCCTTATCACACCGCACAACACACTCTCTCGGACCACGCACATGTCCCAATCCTACATCCCCACTATCCTCCAACGTTAATTAACCCCTAGAGGCCAAATGTGCTGTCTATTGGATAAAACAAATTCTCATAGTGGCACTGCAGTCCTTATCAGTTGCTGAACCCTGGAAGGCTGGAACAGAACGAACTCTGCTCTATCCAGTGCACCTAGCTTCTCAATGCTTGTGCTGAATCTACAAGCATAACAGAGCCTGCCCACCAATTAAAGATCTATCCTTTTATAAACCAAACCCATCGTACTTTGACAGAGTAAAAACCTCTTGACACCAGTCACACAAATTTCTCCCTAGAGGATGAGATCTTTTCTGCATTACTGTGCCAACAGACGAAACATTTGTCTGACAGTCAAGAAACCACAGTCTGTATCACACCATTTACAACTAACAGCAGGTACCCCCAGAATGTACACCACAGACGAACTCGCAGAACACACTCATTCGGCTCAAAGCACGTGTTCTAATCCTACATCCCCACTATTCCCCCATGCTAGCTACCCCTAGAGGCTGAACGTGCTGTCTATTTGATAAAACAAATTCACATGGTGGTGCCACGGTCCTTATGACAGCAGTCTCATCGAGTGCACACTACTAATGTTGAGGTATGAAATCCCCATTCCAATGGCTTACAGGGAAAACCAAGGTATATACAACAGGGTGCGTTCCTCCAGCTTTCATAGACTGTCGTCTAAGTGTTGCCAAGACTTATGCTCTTGAAGCATGCAATATTGTGAGATTGATATGGAGCAGAAACGGCAATAACCCGTAAACCAACCACCACAATAGGTATACACATAACAATACAAGCTCCAATAAGCTCAGTTTGATAGTCCATCCCAGTAGGACTGTGGATTTGAACAATCAGGGAAAACTGGGATGGAGGGCCAGGGGGGCCGTAGCATTTCTCGCAACAAGTAGGACTTGTAACATGGATAAGGATTTACACAACATTACTGAACTGGTATATACATTGTGAAATGATTTTGGGTGGTGTACAACAAGCATCACAAGCTATGATAAGAAAAAACTACTGGGAAGGATATTGCAGGGAGAAACCAACCACTATTTGCAAGACTAGGCATTTTCCACTAGAGAATAACATTTGGCCCATTCTGTACCATGTTTGAAATATTCATATGACAAGCGAGTCTGTTTCTGACCTATCACCATGGTGTTAAGATGCATCCAAAATCCTGCTTTATGATAAGGAGGGAGCCAGATCAGTAGGTTCCATGAGAAGACACCCAGCCATTATTGGCTATATCCCAGAAAGGTGAACCACCTGGAGCTGTATTCTGAGAAAAAAAAT
>JARJLF010002221.1:0-46243 GCA_029378395.1 Mycena leptocephala
AGGCCCCGGTAAGCACGCGCACAGTTTGGATTCTGATACATATTTCATCGCAACGTGTACTTGCTGCAAGACAGTCGACCGCATGGTGAGAAGCCAGAATTGCAGAAGCCCAGAGATATTTGTTGCATCTTTTGATTATCCGAGAAGCAAGCAATTTCTATTTTAAAACCTTCGATTGACGGGATGTTCAGCTCCTTTTTCTGTTGTCGAATTGGTCAGAAGGTGAGTTGCTGACAAAAGATAAATGATATCGGCGATTTTCAGACCGTATAGCCGCTGACACGATGGCTATGACTCAGTTTTTCTATGCCGTTTCTCCAAGGAAATTTGGTCACGTAAGCTCACGTAATATAGTACGACCATATCAGCCGGTTTGCCGAGCAGTGTTGCCATTAACATCGTCCACCCCGCTCACAACAACGAAATGCCCCTCAAGCTCTACGGCTTCAAACTCTCGAGTTGTACCCGCCGCGTCGCGGTCGTCTGCAAAGAGCTGGACATCCCCTACGACCTCATCCCCGTTGACATCCTCAAGGGCGAGCAGCGCTCCCCGGAGCACCTCGCGCGGCAACCGTTTGGGGTCGTACCCACTATCGAGGTGCGCGCGCTTTGCTTCTCTTGTAATTATTTTTATCCATCTGTTGACATTGTATGACGCAGGACGATACCCTCTCCCTCTTCGAGAGCCGCGCCATCGGGCGCTACCTCGTCGCCAAATATGGCCCGGGCTCGGGGAGCACTCTCGTCCCGGACCCTTCCGATATCGTGGCCACAGCTAAGTTCGAACAGGCCATGAGCATCGAGAATAACAACTTCGACCCCACGGGCGGGCAGCTGGCACTTGAGCTCCTGCTGAAGCCGGTGCGCGGGATGCAGACAGACGAGGCGCGGGTGAAGGAGCTATTGGCGACGATGGGGGGTAAGCTGGATGTGTATGAAAAGATTTTGGGGACACAGAAGTATTTGGCGGGCGATGTGAGTTCTCTCTGGGTGGATATTGTAACTATACTCACCGCTCGCCCCAAATGCAGACTCTGACACTCGCGGACCTGTTCCACCTCCCCTGGGCATATGCGCTAACTGAGGTGTGTTTTGCTTTGCCTTTATTCCTTTTTAAAGTTCGTGACTCACCGCACCTGTCCGCTTTCAGAAAGCCAACCTCGATCTCATCCCGAGCCGACCGAACGTTGCGAGGTGCGTCCTTAATTTCAGTCCCACTTGGACGATTTCGATTCTGACAAAGTTTTTTTTCCTTGATAGGTGGTACAAAGATATCAATGAGCGGCCCTCGTGGCAGGCCGTCAAGGACGGTGCATGATCTCATTTGGCTCATACATAAATCGCAAATCGTGTTGTCAGGCTCTGTGGATTAGTGCCGAGAAATCCGGTTCGTACGCTTGTGCGTGTGTAAATTCAGTACCAATGTATAAGTTTGTTACAACCGAAACGTTTGAGTTCACTTCAGGTGTCAGTATTTTTATCCGTGCGCCCAAAGCTGTCGTCGTCTCGCAACGCATTGCCATCCCCGTCTCGCAGGTCGGAATCCTGGGAGCAATATCTGATGCCATTCTCTTTGTCTAGATAAATGCCATGGAAAATAAATTTCCTAGTCCGTCCCCGTGCCTGAGCGCGCTGCTGGGTGGACTCCGTGCGTGCGTGCTGTTTCTGCCGTTAAATCCTTTTGCGTTCCATGGACTGTTTGTTGCATGTTATATGGTCTTCAATTCTAGGGTCGCGGGATATCCAGAGCGCGAGATGGCGAATGTATTCAAGTGTATGCGGGTCGTGCGTATATGCGAGAGCCGGTGAGCAGATTGATCGTTCCACACTTCGTATCTTATTTTCGAATCCGCAGTTTGCAGGATTGTTGTAGTTTGTTTTTCGGATTTATCGTTAGTGATGCTACACACTGAGGAATTGTGTAGGGATATCCTCGCGGAGCTGGCTTCCATCGGCCAACTGCCGCTCACAACGAATGGAACACCGGACGCCTCACACATGTTCCCCGGCGTGTGCCAGCCAGACGACCGGCATCCATCGGCGTATACCAACGGCGCAGGGAACAACTCTGGAACATTGCCAATGGATCCAAGTCCCTTTGCGCCGACACCGGCTTCCGAGACGTGGTTTCCACCGGACGATCCCTACGTAGAGATGTCCACTGACCCCGCGCAGGCAAGCCGCGGGCTAGGGGAGATGATGAGTCTAATTGGCAGCGATACGATCTTTATGTGGACGAATACACCTGTAGGCGTCGAGTGCGTGTCGTTGGCTTTTCTTGGTTCTTGTCAGGACGCTGATTCTATTTGGTGGTGTAGGCCCTAGGGTCGATGATTGGGGAAAATACTTCACTAATTTTAGTGAGATTACAACAGCAGACGAGCGCGGATTGGCATTATGGTCCATCTGCATAATGGCGTTTGTCCACTTTGTAACATTCGTTAAAGTCCTGCACCCATTGCAAGTCGGGATTTGGACATCCTCCTGCTTTCTCCTTCGTCCACAAGAATCTGAACCACTCGTTTGAAATTCCTGTAGACTTCTCCTTGTATAGGACAAAGTGGGGAAAACTGCGCGACGGATTGGGTGAATGAAGGTTCGAGTGGGCTGGGCCGTCACTGCCTTGTTCTACCTGCGGCAAATACGGATGATATCCTCCGTAGTACACCACAGCGGTTCCGTAAATCGACTTCGGTGAATGTGTTTTCTATTTCGAAGATAAAATCAGATTAAATCTGGCATGTTTGGCCGCGTATGGCTTGACCGCAACACTGAGTTAAATCTGGGACCGCGGCGCGTAACTATCATAATTATTACCTACCTGAATAAAATGACTGAGATCAAGCAAAGCAGTCGCAGAGAAAAGACTCGGAGAAGTTCCGCGTTGTTGGGTGCACGTGACGGTGAGAATGTCGGAGTTCCTCGGCTGCTTCCCACCAGCATGGCATCGACGGCCACCCTTCTTGCTCAGGCCACCGAGTCGCTCGCGGACCCCAACAACCCTACATTCTGCTGCAGATATTATATCTGTTTGCTTTCCCAAATCGAAGATCTCCATGGAAACTTTTGGGAAAACCCCATTATCCCGGACGCGTCGTATGCTAGCGACAGCCTCCGGTTAAAGCTGGCCCCCCTCTCGGATTCCATGTCCCTGCTCGACGTTTTATCGGTTTTCCTCACCACAAATAGGTCTCGTGAGGACATGGCCGCCCTCGCTCAGCGGATGGAACGCTGCGAATGCGATCGTACCGATCGCCTGGTAGATGGAATGCACGCTTGGAAGTGGGACTTCAATGCGTATTGTTGGGATCCTCCCGGCTTCGCCACTCGGTCATGCACCTTGGAAGGTCTGATTGGCATCGTAGCGCACATCTTTTCCGATGCTCTTGAATTGCGTCGGCGCCGTCGGACTGGTTGGCCAAAGAATCGCCAATGCTTGGCTGGAACTGGCGAAGCAGCCGCCACGATGCTTTGCCGATGGCTCGATTTTTACCCGATCTTGCCACTTCTCCGCGCCATCAGCGAGGCCGCCTCAGTATTTGGCCAACCGGTCCTCATCCCTTTCCTTCTCAGCACGCATCTGCCCAAAAATCTGGTCGCCATCCTCAAACGCGGCGTTGACTCACTCCCGGTAGATTTCGCAGGAGAGGCCACTCCTTTCGGCATTGTGTACCCTATCACACTTGTCTTCGACACGTTCAGCCGACTTTTGAACATCGACGATGGTGTGTCCCCCGCGTATTTCTATCGCGAACATTGTCCTCTGCTCCTCGAAACTCTCAATCGCGTGGCGGAGATCGAAAAAAAAATGACGTGGATATTTGATGGAGGTTGGGAGTTCGGTTTGAATCTGGGTGGTGTTGTACATTCGCAACTCGTGCTTCCCTTCGACGAAGCAAAGTACCACTCCCGAATCTTGGCCTACTCGAAAAAGCACCGGAGCGCGATTCTGCATGTCCAGACGCCATATCAGCTGGCCATGAACATCATGCTCACGTTGGCTGAGATGCCTCCGCAATGCATGAACGTCAGCTGCACCAAGGCGACCCCGGCATCGATATGTTCTGGGTGCAAGCGTGTGGCATATTGTGATGCTCAGTGTCAGACCCGCGATGTGCGCTTTTTTCCTTTGCTCATGGACTCGATATAACTAACTCGACATCTCAGTGGAACGGGCAACTGCCCCACAAGAAAGTTTGCAAAACCATCCGCGCTCTGGCCGATGCCGCCGGGTTCCCTGCTTATGCCATTCCAAAATATCTGCCAGAACTGGACGCCAACGCTCGTCGCCGGGTCGAAGATGCTGTCTCACTGGCGGCTGTGGACTCGTTCAATAAAAACATGATGGAGGACGACCGGATTCGCAAGGTCATCAATGATAGTACGTTTCCATTCGACTTTCGCCTGGTACTATCTTCTGACTAGTTTATGTTAGAATACAGTCCTCGTTATCAGCGCGCGCTGGATTAAGCAGGATGCGATTGCTCCAGAAATACCGGCAGGAGGTGTACCTGGAAAAATTTGTACTCGAATAACATGATTCTCGAATTTCTCGTGAGCTCGATCGCAGAAGGAAGGGACTCCAATATCTCGTATCAATACGTCAAAAACGATCGCCATGGTCCATCTACTACAGAATATAAGGCGAGCACTTTGATAAAAACGGGATTTGTGGTACGAGCCGACTGGACACCATTCGACTCGACGGAGGCAACGATTGAGACGACTGTGGCGATTATATAACAATAAATGTCTTCCAGGAAGGAAACTTCGAGGAAGGCCACTCGTTATATTTTCCAGATGCGAGGCGTCTCAAGAGCAAAACCGGGATAAATCTAGTCGGCTGCCCGTTCCTTGTCCAACCACATAAGTTATGGTCTTCAGAAGAAATAAAGAAACAAAAACTGCGCGTCTCAACCTACGCGCGGAAAAACCGGGGCCTTCTGGGAACTCGGAGCCTAGGATTTTTGGCAAACATTGCGCCGTTCTGTCACATCTGCCGAGCGAGAATCATCGGCGCGACGGTGCTCAGAAATGCTGCGAATTTCTCTCAGGGTTGGCGGAGCAGACGGACCGCAGCTTGTTTGGTGATGCGTGGTGCACCGCCACGTTCGCTCTTCGTTCCCACCACCGACAACGAGGCAACGAGGACTGCACCCTGGATCCAATCTATCACCCATATCTCTACGGAGCCTAGACTTCCAACCGAGCTGGAATGCTTAATCTTCGGAATTGCTGCTCTCTCACACCGAGGCGGCATCCCAAATCTCATGTTGGTAGCCTGGCGGGTTTAATTTGGTTAAGCAATGGTATGTCACCAGCTGCTGGCACAACAATCGGATCATTGAAGGGAGACCATGGCTCAGGGTTGAACCTCTTCTGTATAGGATAATCTTTGTCTCTTCCGAGTCGAACTCCTCCGCACCTATCCAGCAGCTGCCTCCGCGTCTAGAACAAATGCCTCCACATATCCGTATTTTCTCCGCGGATGCTCTGCTGCGCCTGATTGCGGCCAAACTATGGGGATTCATGCAGAACGCTGTCAAACATCTCTTCATCGAGGAAGCCACGACCGTCGAGGCGGAAGCCATCGTCACAGCTTGCAATCACATCACAACCTCTTCAACAATGGCACATACACCCTCGACGTCGGCGCGATACTCACCTTGTAACACATCCGCCGCCTCGCGCTCATCGTCTCGACGTGTTTAGAACGCTACACCATCGACGACACGCCCTCCCTTTTCCGCAATATCACGCACTTGGAACTTCTCGGCCTGTATCGGGATGACACGGAGCTCAACGGCGTGTGTGTAGCCTCGCGCTCATCCCGGCTCTGACGCACGTTGCCTTCAATTTGGCACCGCTGCCTGAAACGCTCTACACCACACTGCGCACAGACACGCGCCTCCAATGCATCGTGTTTTTGTCTCGATACGGATGAGGTAGAGAACACCTATCCGCTGGCGGGCGATGCCCGCTTTCTATGCGTTTACCAAGGGACGCCGTATCGCGTGGACTGGCTGCGCGGCGCGGACACCAATGATGATTACTGGGCGGTTCCGGATTCGTTCATCGCTGCAAGACGGATGGGCAAGGTTGATCGTAAGTCCCACTCATCAATATCTATGTACGGCCCCGAATTTGAGCGTTCTTTTAGGTACAGGCACTCCTTGCGCCTAGCCCAGATAGACGACCCGTAGGCCTCCCCCCGCAGAAACGGAACGTGTCTCGGCGGTAACAGTGCTCGTTCTCCTATTTATTCCTTTCGTGTTCCTCCTCTGGATAGTTTCGTGGACCCGGATACCTGCGGATTGCGGCCACAATGCCATGCTTGAGTCCGACACCTTTCGAAATTCGACTTCAAAGCCGCGCCGCAAACTGGAATTTACCACTGGAGGGTATCTGCAGTTGGTTCCTGGTGCAAATAGGACGAGGGCGGTGGTAAACGGGCAGTCTCTTGGCCCGTTCATCGAGAATATTTTCTGGTCAAGGCCACGCAGATACCTTGCGGCAGGTCTACCTTACAGGCGGGCAGGTACGTACTCTTGATTTATCCGCATATATTTTGGGTCCAACTTCTGACGGTCGATAGATCAGTCCATTGGTACCCTTTATCATTCCTCATTACTGTCCGGCGCCATGCATATTCACTCGCCGATAAAGGCACGGCCTCCCCAAGCCACATATCCCTCCTACGACGGCCCCCTGGATCTCGTAGTGCCCCACGCCTCGGTGCAATTCTACTCTGCAACTTTCCATTCGGAGGCTGGCCGGATGACCTGGTGGCAGTGAGTTTTTCCCGCTCTTGCTATCGTTATCTTCCTATTGCGTTCCTTTCTTTGTACATATCCCTTTCGTTCTGAGATCACTCAATTTTCTTGCTCTTTTGTTGCGACTCCAATGATGAATTCTGATTTCCTTTTTTCTGTTTCTTGGGGGTGAGGGTAGCGGACACTACGCGATTTAGCATACGTGCGTCTTCCCGTCGCTACATTTTTTATCCTTCCGAATTATTATCTCTTTGATGCTCACCCTGATTCAGTTCCGATACTAACGTCGCTCTCCTCCCAGTCCCATTCCAATTCGCGTTCTCATCCGCATTTTCGCTCTCCATCTCCTGAGTCGCAATCGAGGAAGGAAATATCTGACACCCATGTCTTTATCTAGGTCAACCCCACGGAGAAAGTTTCCGATTCCGTCCCCGTCCCCGAGCGCGCTGCTGTCAACGGGCGGGCGGAGGCCCGCAGGCGCACACAGACGTCTCTACCTCAACGTTGATATCCCTGCCGCAAATCACACACGAAAGGCGAAGCCCCACAGTGGGTACCCACCTGGGGCGGGGGCGGATGGGGAGGCGGGGGAGGTGGAGTGGTTGGGATACGCGGAAGAGGTGGAAAGGCGGGCGTGGGCTCCTTGCGTGCGTGCTTTTTCTCCCATTAAATTCTTTTGCGTTCCGTGTTTTCTTTGTTGCTTCCGGATATAAAATGGTCTTCGATTGTGGGGTCGCCGTATGGGATCTTCCACCGTCGAGTGCATATCGGATGGATATTGCGGCTCAGGATGGAAATACCCATCGCCCCAGTTGAGGAATTAATCAACGCTGAGCCAGAGAAGTCAGTGATTTTCAGCGGACTCATGAGCAATGGATGTCAGGACAAATATCAAACGCCTCTGGGATGAAAGGTCAACGTAGGATGCGCTTGTCACTTAGCTGGAGAAAATTGGCTTAGTAATTCTTGCGGGGAGAGTTGGGACCAAATCACAAAAGACCGACTCGTCGAGCTCCATGACCGTGCCAGCCTCAGTCGGGAGATGGGTGGATCTGCCATGCGGGACAGATGGATCGAAGCTCTGCGTGTCTGAATCGCACTCAGAGTTGCTGCGCCAAACTGTAACCGTGCGTGAAGTCCTCGGGCTGCAGAACGTAGTTGACAACGAACTCAAGAGGAGCTTCGGCGGACGAACTGGTGACCAAGTTCTCTAGGACCAGAAAAGTTAAGTAAGCTCACGGAAAGAATATCTCGGCCTCGTCATAGAGGACGCGCGCAGCGGCAGGAGTGAGCGATTCTTGCTTGTGAACCACTGCGTTCAGACCCCCCGTAGGCACAGGTCTGCCAGATCCTGATAGGCAGATGTGTAGGCAGACCAGTGTGCCAACCCTTGCCCATCCATCTGCCCATCCCTGCCGAGGTTAGTCTAGGTATTCCCACTGGATTAGGCACACATAGACTCACGTGGGCCAATGAGCCAAGCTAAGCCTAGTTAGCCAAATTCAAAATCTGACATGGCTTGTACCTGTCCAGCCATTCCAACCAACACCAACCTAGACCCAGGTCGGCCAAGGTTGACCAAGGTTGGCCAAGAGAGACACGCAACTATCGGCGAAGATCTACCAAGGTGGGCAGGCTTTGCCTCGGTAGGGATGCTAGACCAACGTCAGCCTACACCTATTAGGATAGACCAACGTCGGCTTGGGTGGGCAGTCCGTAGGCGGGGATCAGTGAAGGTGGGCACATCTGTGCCTATGGAGGGGTCTGAATGCAGTGAACTCGTCGAATTCTGTTCGGTCTTCTTCCATGGACAAAGGAAGCTAGTTGGGCGGGGGAAAGCTGGAAGAACCATAACAGCAGCGACATCGGGGCAAAACTGCCAGCGGATATATAAACTCTCAGCTGGGGATTCGACGCGCGCGGACAAATACAATCAGGTATTAAGGATGGAAGAGGCATTTTTATTTAATCGAATGCTTGTCCAGCCGAGCGCTGGATTGGAAATTCATCTTCGTGACAGAAGTCATCTATGGGTCTACATGGGGTGCAGCAGGTGATTTGTGATCTGGGATAGCGAAGATGAAAAGAATCATATAAAAGGTTCCACAAGTGAACTAACGAGTGCGCATGGTATATATAGTCCAGTTTCAAAGAAGCATGTGATCGCCTCGTCAAGACCGCACCGTGGTTCATTGTCTGCATCCTCATCTCCAGCAATTATTGTTCCAGGATGATGGAGCGCCGATCGAGGCCCCCCAAACGATGGAAGTATTCACAACTGTCCCCCTGTCAGGAGTGAAAATCATCGCAGTAATAGTTCTCATACCATATTGCTCGTCGATTTCATCGAGATCGTTAGACAGTCGAAAATTTTCTTCATTCTCAGAAACGATCTCTTGAGCTGAGCTGGACCGGCGGGCCGCATAAATATCCCCCTCTTGACCTCGGAGAGAGTCCTCGTTGACGGAGCCATCCAACTCTGCGCACCTCAGCATGAGTGAAACAATTGTGTTAAATATCCAGTTGGCACACCAGATTTCTCGTCTCCCCAGACGCTGTCGGAGTCGGAGTCTGAGTCAGAGCAATGATCATCTGGGTAATTCTCATGCACTTTGAAACGATCAGACAAAATTGAACTCATGCTGATTCCAGGCGTACTGTCTGCAAGTTGAGCGTCCTCCTCGCAATGCACGTAAACAAGTGGATATCCCAGCGCTGCAGCTACTTCCTGGCTGTGAGGATCAAACCCTCTGGCTTGGTGGAACTGGCGGATTCCAGCATAGACCCTGGTATCCCAAGATACTGCGTGGACGTCCATGCTCACCACCATAGCGGGAAACCCCAGGGTTTGTGCCGTCTCATTACTTAGCCTCCCAAGTCCATGCGGGTCGAGAGACCAATAGGCCGGGCAGTCGGGAAGCTTCAGTGATGCCGGAGAGTCTGAGAGAAGATCGGCAAAGGGGCATAGAAATAAGTAGCCCGGTGGTAAAGTGTCTCCTGCTTCCAAGAGCTCCACCCCGTATCGGACACGTTCTACCATGCCTGTGGGGACAATTACTAAGATCCCTACTTTACAGGGACCCGAAACTCACCGTAATCTTGGAAGTTAGAAGTTATATCAAGACAATCAAAGATATAATTGGCCTGTGCTAGCCAAGCCCGCGAAGAATAGTTGTGTATTTGTCGACTGTATCCATCCGCAACTTGAGTGGAATTTACGCTGCCATTGTGGTGTTAATCAGCAGAAAATAACGAGTGAACAGACGCACCGGATCCAACCATTCTCCATGATTGAGATCCCTTCCTTGGTGCAATCTATCCTGCAATTTTCGGGATAATCAGGGAGATATTCAACTAAAAGTGTACTTGAACATACGAAACATAGCAATGCGCCACAATCGGGTCTATCGTTGACCAACCCATATCATAAACCCCACAATCGGGGCAAACGGCAATTTCAGACGAGCTTTTTTCGTCGGAACCAGATAAACAGTGTATGGACCCGAGTTTCACCGAAGAATGCGAAGAAATTGACAAGAATTGCCAGTGTGACAGGTACCGGGCACAAACGAGGTGGTAATCTTGCAGCGATATTGAAGTGATCACCTCCCGATCCTCGCACGGTTCCAAAAGGGAGGTGCCGGAGAGGCCCGAATCCTCGATCAGATATACAAGCCCAACGGAACCAGACTCAGCCGGTGTAAGGTCCAGGCAAAGACAATCCGTCGAAAGACGTATCCACGCTCTGTACTGAGACCAATGCTAAAAGTCAAGAATCAGGTAACCGAAAGTCGGGAACACAATCTATTCACCAAGTATCTTCCAGAAACTGAGTGTATATATTCTCGAACATCCTGCGAAAGATTGAGCTCGGAGACAAGTAGGTACCACTATCAATTCTATTACCCAGAATCCTTCTGCCTGTGACACATTAATGTTCATACTGCACATGGAGTGTGGACGTGTCAACATACAACGCACGCCCAGAAGAACACGGTCGCAAAATGAGAGTTGCGGTATCTTTCCTGAATCTCTGCGCATGGTATTAGGTCTAATAACGTCCCAGGATCAATCCTAATCGTGTGGCCTCTTGGAGAAAAATCCCAACCGTCGTGGAAAACCGTGGCATATAAGCCTGGCGTGCTTACGATTCCATAAAGTTGAAAAAGATTCGGGTGTCTGGGATGGGGTTCATTGGCCACGTTATGAGTTTCAGCGAGCAAGGCGATACAGATACTCTCACAGAAGCTCTGGGTATCTTGAAATATCCTCTCGCCATTGCTGCGAAGAGCAGTCAAATCAAGACTTGGTTAGAGACACTCCGGACGCACCTCCTTAGCGCGTCTCCCTGGTACACTGCCGCAATCATAGTTGATTGAGAGCCGTGAATCCGGGCAGTGTACATTCGCTTCACAAACGCCCGTCCGCGTCGCCGACCCTCCGGACGAGGTCCGTCACCGGACCCAATTCTACGAACCAAATTCAGGTCTCCGAGGGGCACCACACGGAAGTCTCTCATCACCGTGAGTATGCTTGCAGACTGAGTGTGTACGGTCCCAACTCACCGGGAGGAGTACTAGGGGCAGGCTGCTGGATATTCGTGATGCTCTTGAACTTCCCCCCGGCAACGACGAAGTGCTTTGCGTCAGGGAAAAAGGCACCGCTGTATCTGCGGTGCAAACTGAGATAGCGAGTAAGCGAGGACGAGAGGTACACACGGAGCTAGGGGGCGGCCATCTTCAAGATCTTCTGGGTTGAAATCTGGCCGAAAATGAAGCTGCGCGTCCATGGATGGAGAGGGTAAGAGGGAGAGATGTTAAGCGCTCAAGGAAGCGCTTGACGAGGCTGTGTAGGCTGTTTTCCAAATTAAACCCGAAAGCTATTGCAGAGCTTCGAGAAATCCTCAGAAAGCTCACAGCTTAGGATGCTGTATAGCGACATACGGCAAAATGTCCCCAATGTGGTCGAAAACTTGGCGTGCGAGATCGTTTTTTCAGCGTCGAAATCCGATTCCAAAAGATCGTTTTTGACACAGTTGGTTCTTAGACGTCGGGATGCCACCGAGTAAACAATGGGCGCACCGCGTGATTTGGGCTGGGGTGCCGCAACGAGCTGAAAAGCATTGCGAGATAGGTATTCCTCAAGCTTGCTCGCGACGGCATTTTGTCAAATCCGCTCCCAGGCACAGCGCTAACGATATTAACCTGTGCGCGCTGCAGTCCAATTTTTATCGCGCTCGGCAGTGCATTGATTTTTGAATGACCTCGAGAACTCGGTGATGCCAGTGTTTTCGCCATGTAAGAAAAGGGGATTGAGATTGAGAAATCCGCGACCGCCAGCTACAGTACAATATAATTCACAAAGGGCCCAGCCCCGAGTCGTCCAGCAGAAAAGTAGTGCGGGACGCAAAAAAATCCGAGTCAAGGAGTAAAGTACGACAGGGGTGATTCAAAGCCGGAGGAAAAGGCCCTAGATGGCCGAGACGAGAAAGACGTGAAAATGAGGAACGTAAGTCAAAGAGTGTCTCGTTGATCCCACGGCAAAGTCAACTTCTCAGTCCGGTAGACACCGGGAGGCGAGGCGAGTCGCACTTGCACTTGCACAGTGAGAAGGTGGTTGTCCGAATGGAATTGATTCGAAGGTGCGCGCACATGTGCAGGGGAGACAGAGATTTATTCCATTTCGGTTCCAATAAACTACAAAAAGATAAGGCAAGAAGACAAGACCTGAGCGGTCGTACCTGAATCAAACACTGCGCAACCCGGGTGCAGCATGTGGAGGAGGCGCCGATGACATGCCATGAGGGGGGACACTGGAGATAGGGAGCAGCGAGGCAGAGAAGAGAGTAATTTGATATTTGTAGTCGCTCCTTGAACGTTGCTTCAGGCATCCTCCAGGCGCGTGTATTCAATTCTCGAGGGTTTTGATTGTTGCCCTGTGCCCAGCGGCGCACGTCGAAAGACATTGATTCTTTTTCAGCAGACTCGGAAATTCCTCGCCATCGTACCCCGGTGCGTGATTCTTTCGCTTCAATTATTCACTGGCTCTCGTTCGCACTTTTATGGAAGGATCCGGCGTGTTTTAGGTTTGTTTTCCTGACCGTGGCCCATGGAGTTTCCTTAGCAGCCGCTGATTTGCATGCTGTCGACGTTCCGCAGCCTTTCGTTTCACCTTGGCCACCCCATGCCGCGCCGCGTTCACAGTAAATTCTCTCAACTTCTCGTCCCGTGCTGGGCAGCATTGACGCGGGGTGGAGTCCAGAGTTTACTGGATATTGTGGCGGGGACGTCGTGGAGGGGAAACGTTTCTTCATGCTGTTTCTCTTCTCTCTCCTACTATGTTGCCCAGCCATTTCGTGGTCTGGGCAGCATACTAGGAGGAGTCGCGGTCGTAAAAATCTTCAAATCCACAAAGGCCTACTAGAAATATTTTCCTACACCTAATGGACTACGTGCGGGTGCTGTTCTTCGAGTCGGGCTTTCTGCTATTGATACCGTATCCTGCACGCGCTGCCTGATACGTGGGCGGTGCGGCGTCGTGCCCGTGGTAGACGCAGTTAAGACGAACGTCAGAAACAGGCTTAAATGGATGGATACAATTTATGACGATCTCTGAGACTTCAGTAAAATGATTTCAGCTTATGAACAATTTACGCATGCCAAAAATGCCTTCAATAGGGAAAACAATGAAAAATGGAACACAAACTTCGACCAAATTCATACGCCTAGTTATCCAGAGAGATGCAGACAGCCTTGAGCCTGGCGTAACACTCCTCGGCGAGCTCGCGCATTATATACTGCAAAACAGAGGTGAATGAAGACGGTGGCTGCAATTTCATGGAACAGTACCTTGGCAGGCTCGTTGGTCTGGGTGAGCAAGACGACGCCGAGACCAGCCCAAGTGGCGATACGGCTCGCATCGCCTTCCCTCTCCGCGACCTCGTATTTGGCGCGAATCTCTTCCACGGGCTCACCCGCATCAAATTCTTGAGTTGTTACTATAAAGAATGAGGTTGAGTTTCTGACTGAAATGATATTGAATTGAGTCAAGAACTCACGGTTCTTCAGTGCCCTTCCGTCAATGCCCTCGGGCCAACCCAGAGATCCAACCATGTAGTCAAACGCAAGGGTGCGCCCGGTCACAGTGTTGATCTTTGCAGCGACCATGACATCCCGCTGGCTGGGAGTGTAGTAGCTTTCCTTTGCCACGACGAAACGAGTCCCAAGGATACACCCGTGAGCGCCAGCGGTGAGAAGGGCCGCGATGTGCGAGCCTGTCATTATACCCCCTGCGGCGACGATGAGAGGGCCGCCTTCGGGAATGGCCTTTTGAACGATGGAGAGTTGAACCATCAGGGGAGGAGCGTAAGAAGCCCCGTGTCCCCCGGCCTCGATGCCTGATATTAAGACAGTTGGCCAGTGGTATGGGATTTAAAGTGGAGTCTCGAACCTTGGGCGACCACAACGTCGGCCCCCAACTCAGCAGCGGCAGCAGCTTGCTCACCGGAGTGGACCACGACAAATATGATGGTCCCCCGCCCGCTGGCCTGTTGCAAGGAACAGAAAATTCCAGGATACTTGAGGCGTCCGCGTAAGAGAGAGAGACGACTAACCTGGTTACAGCTTCTGACGAAATTAATCCAGTGGTCTATGTGGTCGCCGAAGGCAAAGAAAACGGCTTTAACTTGGAGATCAAGGGCGGCGACAAGCAGATCCTTGTGTCCGGCGTCGAGATACCAGGCGAGGAAGCCGATACCGACAGGCACTTGGGTCACTGGCGAGGGCTTGATGACATCCTTGAAGGTCTGGATCTCCTTCTTCAGATTGTCGACAGTGTCGTCGCCTGCGCCATGGTCCGTCATAAATGCGTATGTCATGAGGGACGATGAGCGAGTTGGGATTTGGACGTACCGGCAGGGATGAACGCGAAACCGCCGTACTTGGTCACCTGCGCTGCGAGCGCTCCGCCGCCGCCAGTGCTCATGGGCGCAAGGAGAATAGGCACTTTGACGTCAAGGAGTTTGGTCAACGGAGTGTGGATTGCGCGAATGGGGGATGCGGGAGCCTCTTCGACTCGGAGCATGGACGTGGAGGACATGGGGAACAGGGAGAAACCATGAATGCTGTTATGCTCGTAGACCTGGGTGACTCGCACTGGAATGAATTCCACGGAGTGACGAAACGCAGATTGCACTGCTCAGAGCTGTGCCGATCACGGGAAACACGTGGATCGGCACAGCTGTGCCTCCCCTCGTCCGCAGAGGTCGTCAGACCTGTGTAGACGCTGCGTTCCTCGGGCTGCTCTCAATGCTCTCAATATCCTTGCTCATGTTGACCGTTATAAATGTTACAAGACAGGCCGCCGCTTCGCTCTGGCAGTTCCAAGATGAAAAATCAGAGATTAATTTGACTACACACTACGAGGATACAGCGGGGTAAACGAAAAGGATCGAGTTAACGGAGGACTCGACGTCTTCATCATGAGACTCCCGCGTATCCTAGAAATCCCGAATTAAGACATTTGCAAAGCAGGCAGGATTGTGCGTGAGAAATGGGGTTGCCCGCTAAGAGATCCACTGCTCTAGAGAATAAACCTGGTCGTTTCTGGCCGGGGAATTGATGATGAGAATTGGGATTGATAACCACTGGTGCAGCCAGAGAAAATCCGCTTGAAGCAAACAGATGACAGAAAGATGGAAATTCGGAAATTAAACCTAGTGAGCGGCAGCCGAGGGGGGGGGGGGGGGGGGGGGGGGTTATATTATACTCGCGAGGTCCACAACATGAACAGCGAGTTTACCGAAGACAAACATGAAGTAATGTACGGGTGGTTATCGATACATAAAACTACAAGATGCCAACAGAACACACACAGATTCCAGGGGGGCGATCAATACAAGACGCTGACTAGCTGTGGACTGGCCGGCCTTCGAATGGCAGGACCTCCGGTTACTGTCACACCGTGAGTTGCTGAGAGCTCGAAGGGGCGGTGGAACAATCGGAAAGATGTGCGGGCGGGAAAGCGATATTGATGATCAACGCAGGCAGGTTCGACGAGCTCGAGATTTTTAGACCAGTGGAATATGATATGCCAATGGGAGTCAACGAGCAGTTTCAAGTAGAATAGCAAAAATAACCAGTGGCAGACAGAAGTGCTCACCTAGTGGGAGGTAGTCTCTTATAAACAGATGCTACAACAATAGAGTGCTCGTACCTCGCATGTTGAAAGTGGGAGGCAATTCCAGGAATTTCGGGTACGAGCAAAATGAGGAACCATTGCCACCACAACGGTGAAGGATTTGGAAGAGGGGATGTTGTGGAACGCGAGGTGGCGGCAACGCGAGAGCGTGAGGGAACTTGTATGAGCAGTCCCGCGAGGAAGGCATGGGAGGCGTGAGGGACGCGCGCAACCGATTGATAATGGAAGGAGCCTGAGCGTCGTCATGAAGAACGGGACTCTGTGGTGTGTAGAGAGCGTCGCTGTGCGATGGAGTTGCAACACCGCTAATGCTTAGGAGAGGAATGACAAGGAATAATCGACGTCGTATGGGTTGATATAAGTGCCGATAATCGTGGAAGACTGGGCGGGCTAGGCGTAGTTCAAGAGCCCTGCGCGTTGTGTTGGGCGGAAAGAAGAGTGGCGTGGCGGTATTCGATCATTTTGATCCGGCTTCCCTTGCTTCCTCCCTCACCACCTTGTGTCGGTCTACGTTTGCCCAATCCGTGTCTGGTTATCCAATAGGTAAATTCCACCCCTTCTGGCGCGATCCAACTGTCTCCGACGTGGCAAGCACAGCAAACTCGCACTCACGCTTGATGCGTCGCAATCCTGAAATACTCCGTGGACGCGCCTCAAATTTCAACTGGGAACTCTCTGGGATACTTGATCGTTTGCCGCAAGTCTAATTCTACCAACTGGCTCCAAAAGAGCGGGGTGTACGGGAACTGCCCCGTCCGGCGAAGCTCTCAATTCCGTGCACGGGAATTTGCCCACTTTTCGGTGATCTCTCCGCTTATGCACGCAGGGTTCGCAATAGCACCATGCTCGGGCTCGCTCCAACGATGTTACTTCCCCAGCCTCATCTGGACGAGGGTCGATGAACTCGCATCGGTGCGCCCATATGCCTTTCTTCTCTTGTCCGTATGCGTATGCACAGTGCTCATTTCCTTCAACGCTTCCTCCGCCGGTGCTAGCGCCATCTCGATATCAGAGTTTGTCCACTATGGGCTCCGAGGTGCACCGTGTACTCATTCGCGTGACGATCTTTTTTCCTCCTGCGCTCATCTGTATCGCGCGAGTTTCAACATGGAGACGTACAAGCGGAAAGGGTGGATCGGCTTCCCTTTACCTCTTGGTCTCCCCATTTGCTTGAGTTCAGGAACACCTCTCGCCATTCCGTGCGTATATGACAGACTCGCAGTAGTGCCACCACGATGTCGCAATCGTCATTATTCATGAATATACCCATCACTGGGCCTGACGAGGAAATCCTCAAGAACGTGGTCGCAAGGAAAAAAGACTTTCCAAGCGACAAAGTCTTGTTTGCTGTACGCGGGTACCGAAGGCATGGAGCAGTCGGCGTATTTGGCGTCGAGAGGTGATGTGCGAGGAGGAGATACCGAGAACGCTGGCGTCTTCGATCTGCCGCCGAATCAGTGATAATTTCTCATATGTGAAAGAATACTTACGGCCATAACGGCGCCTTCGGCGGAGTACGGCGGCTAAAATCATATCGCACGACACAAAAAATGGAACGCACAAGAATCGGGTGACATGTGTCACCGAGCAAAGCCACTTGGTCGCCTGGGTGTATGTATCAAGTGTCGAACGGGTCCCGGTTGAGGTACTCGAAACCAATGCGGGCAGTTTCTGCACGCCGGAAGAGTTGATTACAAGAAAAGCAAGGGAAAATGAAACTTACCATATCTTCCAACCAGCATCTTGTCCACGCACCCGCATATTGTAAGCTCTGCCGGATAAGCCTATATGAGAAGATCGCATGACGAGATTATGGAATGTTAACTCGCTACTGTGCATCCAGATCCTTCGACATTTCAGATGTGGGAATAATGACACGGTTTGCAGACTGATCGAATATTTGTCCACCCGTGAAGTTCTTCGAATCCTTGTGCATGTTCCAAATGGACGGCTAGTTACTTAATTGTAAGCGAGATTCAAATTCAAATCTTCAGGAAAAAAGACTTGATTCCATTGAGCTCTTCGTCGATGTCACACTTGTGCGGGAATGCGAGAGGAGTGATATATAACGAGCGGCCGATGATTCTATCCACTTCTACTTGAGCCTTCTGGACAACTTCGGGTTGGGTGAGGCATGCGAGCAGAAACGTGTGGATGAAACAAGCCGCCACGATGTTATATAAGTCTGTCTCACAACTAGGGCCATGTTGAATCAATTCAAATTTCAAAAAAGGGGATTCTATCGTACCCGGCTTCAAAGGCGCTTCCTCCAAGCCATGTTGTCGACGGAACTGGTTAGCATTGTAGTTTCAGGCACACGGACGGACTTACATACGCGACATCTTCGTTCGTAATAAGGGAGAAAGGGTGGAGTCGCTTGGATGCGTGATGGTGGGCGGGAGCGTGGGCGACAATGGCATAGTGGCATGGTGGTGGAGGAAAGAGAGAGGTGTACCGCGTAACGGGGCGGAGAACGAACGAAAAATCTTTGCAAGCCGAAGCCTGCCGAAAAGCCTCTACCAAATAACGAAATGCTTAGTCACGAACCAAGGGCGAAAAGTCAAAAACTAGCATTTCGTTAAAGAACGGTTAATAATTGGTTAATAATCGAGTGATAAGGTCGAACACTTCTTGACCATCCGGGGATATCCATGAGCTCGGCCCAGACTGGCCGCTGGCATATGATCTCGGGAATCTCCGATGGCCCTCTCGCTCCCACATCATCCTCGCAAACGGACTACACCTCCGCTCTCTGTCGCGGGCACGTCGGCTTCCCTTACTCTGGAAATGCGGAGCATTGCCAACACATGTCGATTCACGACCCACCGCTCAACGTCAACGGCCCGGTTTCTTTGCCTTTCGGAGACTGTATATGTCCGGATAATGGTTTCAGCCCCTCTAAATACTGCATCCACAGGAAATTTCGTTGATATACGTCGTAGTTCTCGGGCTTATATAGACAGCTCAGGAATTGACCTCGCTCATCTTACGCCGTGCGTCAAGTATGCTTCTCACGACAATGGGGGAACGCGATGTTCTCCTTGACATGCCTCTGTCTTTGTTACCGCCGGAAGCCGCCGAGCAGCTCAAGATTCTGCAGTACGTTTGGACCGGCACGGCTGCGGTACGACACTCCTATGTTCTTTGTTAGCTAATCTTTGAATTCCGCTTTCTATGAAGGTATTCATCTGGGACGTATTGAATAACCTCAAGGCAGATTTTATTCTGCTATTCAGATCGAAGATCCGTTGGGCTGGCTTGGCGTACTTTACTTGCAGGTGAGCTTATGCGTATTGGTTGACACTCCAAAACCATGACTCATTTGTCAGTCAGGATTTTTTGCCTCGCTTTTTTGGTCGGCTGGGTAATTTTCCTCAGTGCGTTGTAGTGGCCCGCGCTGCATATCTGTTTCACCTGAATTGTCTATTCGTTTAGCGTATCCGGTTGGCGGGTGCCGGACCCTCGAGACAACGCTCGACTGCCTTTATCCCATCGTTGTTTCGTCGACATCGCTGCTATTCTTTTACCGCGTCCGTGCCATATACGCCGGAGACAAGATTGTGACAGTCGTTTTTGGGCTGCTGTGGATAGCAGAACTCGCGGCATGCATCAGCGTCCCGATCGGTACCCGAGGAACCAACATTGGTTCCACCCCGTACTGTTTCATCGCGCAACTGGCGTCCTATACTGGCTCCGCGTCCATAACGCCAACGGTTTTCGACACAGCAGTATTCATCGCTATCTCCTACAGGCTCGTCGGAAACACATACGTCGATTATTCCTGGCGGGATAAATTGCGGGTCTTCTTTCGTGGGGCATACCTGCCATATTTCTCGAGATCCCTGCTTGTCGATGGCCAGATGTATTACATGTAAGTCCCCACTACTTTGTTTCAGTACACCGTATCATTTTTGCCAGGATCACTGTTGTGAGCAACATCACCACATCCGTCATGGTCTATGCGCCTGGCAGCCCTGTATACCGCAGCCTCACAGCACTGCCCACTCTCATGTTGAGTACGGTAATGGCATGTCGGGTGTATCGAAACACGAGACTGGTGCTCACGAAACAGGCGCTCGGAATTCCCTGCTCGGTCGCCCTAGAGAATGTCGAAGCTGGTGTTGGCGATGAGACGACCTCAGTCCACTTCGTGTGTCCCATCCGGGAAAGGGCACACTACGACAGTGAAGCAAAAGATGGCGTCACATCCTTGGGCCAAAACGTGGGCATTCTTGTTGCAGGTCGAACAGCGGACATAATGAATGGGCATTCCACCCTCAAAGCCCAAGAAACTGTCTGAGCTCAGACGGAATCGACAGAGAACTGGAAACGGACATATGCAATTCAACTAAAAAGCGGCACAAATCCACTGCTTTCTGGTATGCCCAGAAAGACTCATTGGATATCGAACCAGATATATTCATTCATTCATTGCCTAAGTACGATATATGTCAAGTACATACTAAGGCTCCCAACAATCGTAAAACCGACGGACAGGCGAATGCTCGGTGTAACTGCAGAAGATTCTGGCACGTATAGAATGTGATCAAAGCCAACTGCAGACGGTGAGGATGACGGGGAAGGTCCGCTGTATGAAATGCGCGGCGGTGGGAATCCAGACGATGAGACGGATCGATACGTGGTATTATGTACGGTAGCGTCCGAGGACGGGGGCGGAGGCAGAGACGGCGGAGATGTGAGCGATGGCGGCGGTCAGTCAATGAAACCTTATATGAGTGAGAACGCAAGACTGACCTCTTTCATTCGTTCTTGAACACATTGATGCAGAACTGCCTAGCGGTCGCAATCTCCTCCTCGGAGAGCTCTGACACGACCGAAGTCTATTTGTACGAGATGGCTACAGGTAAGGCCAGACCAGTGGCACAAGAGACGCAAAGGTACTAGCCACATACGCTCGTCCGAGTGGTGGCGCTACCCGGCGTCGTTGTCCTCGTCCTCGAGCTCCTCACCCAGATCCTGCTGCCCGTCGTCGATGCCGGTAAACGCGAGATCACGCTAGAGTGGAGCGACTCAATGGGCCAATGGCTAGCGAGCGCAACTTGCAGGTAGCGTAAGTAGGACGTAAGGAAAAGGATGAGACACCTCGCTCCGAGTCGTTCTAGAGGCTGCCCCAGTTGTGCGCGGCCGTCTTTCTTGCACAGGGTCTTCAGCTCGGTCTTGTACTCGGAGCATTCCTTAAGGATGGAGTGCAGTAAGTAGAGGAGATGAAGATAGAGTAACACGCACACTACAGGAGGGCCAGCAGGTTGATAGGCCTAGCAATTATCGGCCCACTTTCGTGCGAGCTCATTGCAAAAATTGGTTTCTGAATCAATACTTGACGGGAAAATCTGATTTTACCCTCAAATCGATGGTAACGATCCCCCTTTCAACTTCTATTGGATGCCCTTAGCAGTTTTACTTTTGCTTCCCATCACGCCAAGTCCCGCCTTGGAGGGTGGTTTTTTTCAAGGCGGGCTGAAATCAACCAGGGATTTTTGGATCATCCTGTGAAAAAAACCGTCTGCCCGTCGGTCCTACCTGGTGCACATGGGGGCATATGATAGATATGATTCCTGAACACCTCCTCCCCAAAGTCTAGGTCAAGCACCCCATTATTCACCGAGATACAGCGCGTAACTGAGTTGGGGGGGGTGAAAACACAGTTTCCCACCACCTTTCACCCCACTGCGACTTCGTCTGGGTACATACGTATATAGCGAGCACATAGAGCACCTCCCCAGGGTCCCATCACCATCTCCATATTTTTCTGGAATTTTTACGACCAAAAACGCGTGAGATCGAGCCCAGAAACCTGAGAGCGTGCAAAGTTCAATACCCGACGACCGTGTTTTCTCACGCTCCGCCCGCCGACCTGCCATCAAATAGGGCGTTACCTGTGTAATTAAGCCCAAACACCGTCTGTTGTCGTCCAACCACCCACTTTCATTTCACAACCGCGCCCATGACTCACCGCCACCGCCCGTTCCCACGAGGCGCTGTCTTCCAGCGCGCGCCGGCTCAAACTCTCCGCTCGGACCGCGCGCCTGCCAGCATCTCTTTCACAAATCGCACCAGCACAGCGCCATTTCTCACGCACAGACGCCCCGACTCCCTCAATTCAAACCGCCCAGCAGCGCCCTTCCTTTAAACCCGCCCGCCCGGCAGCGCTCCCTTCAAAAATGGTGCCATCACGACGCCCTTCTAGGCGTACATAACATCACAGCGCCATCGCCCACGCACAGGCGGCTGCCAGTCCCTCGATCCAAACCGCCCGGGCGCCCTCCCATTCACAACAGGCGCCGCCCACTTTACAACAACTTCACAGCCGCCACTCCTCCTCAAATGCACACGGCAACCCGTTGGTAGAAGTGCGGCAGCTCCCCGCACCGCCTTGACCGCCCAATTGCTCCCGCCAAATGCACCCTCGCTCCCGCCCGCTCCGGCCGCGCCGCGCTCGTGCCGCTGACCCGTTGCGGTCATCAACGTTGGTCACTCACCGCCACCTCACCACTCGACTTCAATGCCACCCGCTACGCCCTCCCGTTGTCCTAATCCCAGTTTCCCACTACTAACCCTTCACTCCCTAATCAAACCCGGAACATGGCTACTCTTCCCGACTGCTGGCGCCGCTCCCGTCTCTCCCACTTTGCACCCTCCTTGTCGACACTCGACAACAGCAAGGCCTCCCTGCGTTTAATTCTCAGGCTTTAACATTAGTACACTCTCAATACTCCGGTGCGCGCGGTATTCTATATCATTCTAACGGCGACCATGATAACTATCGAACCGGCTTTGGAACTCTTCCACGCGTGGCTGCAACGCATACGCTCCGGCCGGCACACTTGCATCCGCGACACCCACCCCGCCTCCCGCTTGTGCCCTGGATCTGGCTCTGTGGGATTGGGGGATTCTGGTGCGTCCCTTTGCCACTCGCCTTTTTTATTTCGTTCATTTACGCATTCCTTGCCGCTTTCATTCTCCTTCCTACCGCTCTACATCCCTCCCATTAATTTCTTTCCTCATCTGTACATCTACTCACGTTCTCGTTACTCATTTCAGCTGCGCCTGCACCTCAAGCAGGAAAAATGGATCGTAGCCGGTTTTCGCTCATCCCTTCTCTACGCGCCAGAATGACCGTGCACGCCGCACCGAACGTGCTACCCGACCCCCCGCGCGCGCGCTGGATGCCGCGACGACGCACACAACACCATACCCCACTGGCGCCTTCCCGCGCGCGCTCCTCGCCGCTCACGTTTACCAATGGTGCGCTCTTCTCTGTCCCCACCTCTTCCCTCGAACTCGTTCCTTGTCTCCCAGGATCTTAATTCTCTCCTCCCATCCCTTCCATTATCCCTCCCCCACCCCGAGTGTCCCATGACAGCCAAGGACGACCATGCCATCCCATTTGGGGCGGTCCCGTCGCTTTGGCTCTCTGAGCATTCGGAGCGGCCGCCGCTGAACTCTTGGATGATCCAGTTGAAGCCCCCAAACGAACGGTATATTGCATCGATTGTGTAAAGGTATGGCCGTACCCAATTCAAAGCACACTATCCGCCTGTTTTCTTCATTTCCAGTGCTTGACCGAGGACGGCAAGGAGCTCACGCGAGTCTCGACTTTGATTCGGGGGTTGTTTTCTACGACCAGCTTGTTAAGCCTTCGAAACCGATACTCAATTACCTTACGCGGTAAGCATCCTTTTGTCCAACTGTGTATGTACCTGCGGAACTCGCTCTGGATGGTCTGGCATTAACTTACGCCTCAGTCCACGGCGTCTATGCGATCCCGATACCCGTCTTCCCTCACTCCCGTCTATCACATTTTCCATCGCCGTTCTCCCCCCTCCTCGCAAGCCCTCCCGTGCACGCAATGCGAATATACTCCTCCTGGACTACTATTACCATACTTTCGTTGCCCCTCAAAGCCTCGGAGGCATAATAACGCGCATCGTCTTGATTAAGGCAACGAACATCCTTGCGCCATCCCTCCCCCAGCCGCATGCCGCAAAATGACGAGTTCCTCCCGGTGACTCCCCATCGTCCACGCTGCCCACCCGGTGTCACCGCCTCCACATCCCGTCCATTTTTAGCGCGAGCCGCTCACGGTCAGTCAATGCACGCGGTATGCTCCAGAGGCCACGCTGCGCAGTCGGCGCCGTGGATCGGGCCGCCTTGCGCGAACACCACAACCAGACCCGGGAATGCAACGCGCATGCGAGCCTGCTTTTCATGTATTTACCTCTTTTCTTTTTCCTTTTGTCTCTCGCAGAGCTCTTGTAGTACTTGTTTCATTTGATGCATGGCCGTGGTATGCCTATCGACGTAGATTTAATGTACTGTACCTCGTTTAAGTCTTTTCATGACAAGTGCAAAAGACCTGGTTCGAACAGTGCTGAACCATGAATAAATTCCCGGAGTAGTCGCCATACGACGACCCCGACGTGGTGAACGACTTGACTGGCGTCAAATCTTCAAACTTACATCTACATATTAATCTTCTGCGAACTTACGCCGAAGCACCGCACTGTTCGTGCTACAGTTTTTCACGGGTCAATGATGCAAACAAATTGAAATGCCAGTTTGGGGCCGGCACAGGAGACATTGGGCAGTCTGAGTTGGCAGATACTCATTAATATCCCTCAATAATGATCCCCCAAAGTGTTGAGATTTTTTCGAAGCTTGTGGCAGGCAAACAGAATTTAAAATGCTGTATCATTGACAATTGACCCGTGAGCCCAAAATCAGTGCCAAACAATGACGAAACAATCACTTTCGCGGTCCTATCCTGCGATTACCAAGGTCTATATGGACCCAAACTACACTCAGTACATGTTTCTCATATCAGGTCTTCAATATAGAACAGGTTTTAGGGTCAATGGTCTATTGCAGGGAGATAAAAAAGTTGTATCATTGACTGGTCTGTATCATTGACCCGTGAAACTGTATATCTTATAACACTGCACGGCTCGTAAAACTTTCAGGTTCGTGCAGCTCGTCGGATGATGCAGCTAATAAATAACTGCACTGTTCAATACCTTGGTTCGCCTTCACCTGTTCCCATCCGCAATCTTATCATTTCTTTGGTCCGGGATATCTCCAGAGAATTCAGCAGGACTCCGCACCTATTACACTGGGTTTTTTTTTCTTCCTCCCGAGATTTCCCAGGAGAACGCAGGTTGTAACTGCCCAAATACTCATGCATGAGTCTCTGCAGCAATTTTTCGAATCAACAATTCTATGTTTAATATCATCGCTCTCCCAAGAATCCCTGGACAACCTTCAAAATTAATTGGATGTACCTCATTCACACTTCACTTCGCAGCAAACTCTGCCTCGGGTCAGTGCCAGCCACGGAGCATTTTCCTAAGGTTTTAACTTTGTGTCTTCAACCGCCCTAAATATCTACCACACGTGTAGGTACAAAAACAAAGTCACAGGTAAGGTTGCACCCTCTTCCGCGGCGCACCTCCCAGATCGAGCTTCAACCCCAATTTTGGGCATACTATCTTCCCCGGGAAGTCCTGGGAGATTCATGCACGGCAAAGGATTTCTGGATGTTCACATAACGTATATCCAACCGTCCCCTTCACCCCCTTATTTACCCACCGTCCGCTGCTGAATCCGGGTCCAAATCTCGTTCTCTGAACGCACTTGCATCACTGGCACATTATTTGCATGGGATCGGAGTATGTGATTCACGCAGAAGTCCAGACTAACCGTTGAAAAATTTTAAATCAGTTTCTCTCCGAACGTGCTGCAAATTCTCACTCACTATGTACCTAAACTTGTGGATAACTGCAAAAGATTCACTCCGCGGACTTGATCGCTCGTATATATGAATGCACTGTTTCAAAGGTTATCGGGCGTTAAATAGGATATCTATGACCCACAAAATACTCGCCATTGATTCCCCGTGCAGGCACGGTTACTCCGGTCGTAACTGTGCCCAACATCTGGGGATTTTATCATTCCGGTATTTCACGGTATGACCTCCGTTACTTTCCCGGTGCTTCCGCAGCATGTCCATGTATCTCAAAGTATCTACATTTTACGTGTGAATGATTATATGTACCACCAGGCTGATCGCAGTATGTCCCCTGCTAATTCTTGAGATCGCCTTTTTTTTCCTCTTCAGGCTTGCGCCTCTCCATCAGCGACTGCTGCAACCAAGTCACTGCCATACATACAGGTACCAAGTAACAGGCAACACCCGATTTATTAAGAATGTGAATGGAACTGTTATCCGTCGATCGGAATCAATTAATTTGCTGTGAATACACCAAATCTAAAACCCTAACCCTAAGCACTACTGGCAGGACTGGGAGGCCGGCGCAGGGGGACTCCCCCACTCCTGGTCTCGGGCAGATGACTTTGTTGCGAGAAAGCGAAGAGGCGAGATCGAAGGTACAGTGTATTCTGCTTCATACCATTGAGGGTGTTTGACGCGTTGATATTTAGCGACGTGCTACTGATTGAGCTAATGTAGGGATTTTGCTGCAAGAAATTCGCCCCGCGTACGGCGCATCTGCGGCTGTCTTTGTAACAGCGGGACATTTATGTACTCCGTTTTTGGCTATACCAGATCTCGACTTCCACTATCATCATATCAGGTTGCATCTATCTAGTTTTCGGTTCTTCACTGGGATGATATCCGAGGTCTCACAGATTGGCGAAGCTCTTTGAGCAATCAACACAGTTCCAACTCCTATATTTTTATGCTAGTCATATATACTCTCGGAAATCCCGGGATATTCATGCCCAACTTCAATGATGATTTAGCATGAAATGTAGGCTAGGATCTACGAGTACAGCTTAGTACGAGTCGCCTCGGAGTTTGAAAATTATGATGGCATGTCCCACGCACCTTCCAACTCCCCCAATGAAGCCATTCTTTTTGCGGATACGAATTTCGATCAATATGAAGCGCTCAAATTTTTTCGTGGATTTTACCGCAGGCAATGAGAGAGCTCTGAGCATTTCTTTTCGAGGCTTTTGGGTGATAATTGATGGAGCTGATCGTTTAGGGTTGCCAAGGCGTTTCAATTTCAAACTCCGAGGCGACTCGTGTTGGCCTGTACTCGTTAACTCCAGCCTCTCTAGTACTACGTGATCTGAACGACTATCTTCAGATTTCACGCCCGGTAGACTAGAGAGGCTGAAACGAGCCTACATGAAACGATCTGAGACGCGGATGAGATACCCAGTAGTAGTTCGGGTGAGGAGGAGCGGTATGCCGTTGAACGCGGATCACTGATGTGCCAAGTCAAACGGGACGTGTGGCTGTGTGTGCCGGCTTGCTTTCTCACCAACTTCCACGGACGCAGTCTCGAGCTCTTGTATGTCCTGCAGACATCTAGAATTCCTCTGCTGATTGGACGAACACAGTCGAGAAATGCTTCGCCTACCCCAGAGCTGCTGAACATCGTCCTCTCCCTTCTGGGTAAGGAGGATCTCTGGGTGCTCGTTCAGGTTTCTCGGCTCTTGCGACAACTAGCTATTTTGCCATTACTCTCAAGATACAATATTTCGCTATCTCAGATTCATTCCGGCGCAATCTCCCTTCCAGACGGAGCATGCTTTCTTATCCCGATGATTTACCATATTCATCCTATCCAGAAACTCACCATTGCACGGGGAGATCGGCGGCTGCGTGGTTTACCTTCTATTTTGGCCTTAATACCTTCGATTCCAGACATCTTGATCGACGGTGCAGTGCATCTAAACGAAGAGCCTCACCTGACGCGGCTAGTAGCGGTATTATCGCGCGGCGGTAGGGACCTTGTGATAATCGCCGGACAAGGCGCTGTTTATGTGTCAAACCCTCACGAATCCATCCCGCTACAATCCTGTTGGGTTCCCTACGGTCTTTCATGGAAAACGTGGTTGTGGAATATCCGCGGCATCCTCTGGAGCTTCGTCCTTTTCATCCCTTTCGTCGCCATGTGTTTCGTCACAGGGATTACCAACATCTTTCATTTCTTCCCCTGGTTCTACCGTCGCATCTTTGGGCCAAAATGGGGCCCCATTGCTTCAAGCTTGATGCAGATGCACGGCCTCAGCATGCGAGTCCAGCGAGTTACTGTCACAGGGGTGCCTCAGTTCACGGTGGTCACAATTGCCGACCCACGGCCAGTATGGCTCACCGTTCGCCGCTTGTCGGGTCTCTCCCCGGTCCAAGCCACCGCCCTCCTTGCTGCCCTAGATCTAAAAGATGACCCGAATCAGCTCAACGTCCGGGATCAGTGCTATCTTAACCTCCCCGCGCTACTCGCCTTCGTCCGTCGCCATCAATCCATCCACATCCTCGAGCTCACGTTCGGTTCAATACACCCTGAGTCGCTCACGGTGGAACCCGTGCCGGACTTCTATCGTGGCAATATAACGTCTCTCTCTACCCCTGCGGAATATATCCCATATATCCTCCCCACCGAGCACGCCATCGTAAATTTGACCATCGCCTTGGCGTCCGATGGCCCGCAGCTCTTAGGCCCGGACTCGGCGCTGCGCGTGCTGACCCTGTCCTTCTTTCACTCTGCACCCACCCTCCCCTGGCGCGCAGACCGTGACGTCGAAGCAGAATTGCCTTTGCGCGGCGTTATGCACCTTACACTGAACGTGAGGTTCGAATACAGCGCAGAGGACGCAGAGGGGCTCTCGCGTTGGCTTGGGCGTTTCCCTGAATTGGCGGTTCTCAACTTCCGCGGGCAGTCGGTCCCTTCGGCCGCGCGTGAGGTGCTTGCGCAGACCGTAGCGAAGACGCGGACGCGAATGGGTGCAGGCACATGGCAAGGCGTGTTTTTCAATGCTTGACAAGAACACGCGGGACATTCATCCTACACAGACTATGTTTTTTATCATATCAATTCCAAACAACCTAAAGTTGTAACCTCAACCACCTACCGAACTTTACCACCGCTGTTTGATTGCCCCTTCCATATTTCTCGCTCAATTTTTCATTCGCATCGCATCTTCTCAACGCGGCAAAATTCTACCATTCACTGTCACCACCCTTTCCTGGATATAGTATCCCAGCGATAGCCCGAGATCGGGTTCATTGTCTCACACGAGGTGCTTGTGAACATCGGCCATTGGGCCAGGCAGGGAAGAGGAAGGGAAGTAGGCAAGTAATAAGCCAATCCGAGGTCGCATTTCGCTCGAACTACCGAGATAACGCACGGAAGATGTCGAGGATGTATGCAGATTTGAGCCGCATAATGCTTGGGACACCTCTCCATTTGCAACGAGGAAATATTCACCATCTGACATTTCCTTCCATTCACCCTTGGAGACAGCCATTAATATTTTGGGTTCGGGATACACACATGCGGATTGCGAAGTACCTCTCAAATCATCATATTCTTCTCCCATAAAAACGGGGTGCTTAGTCTCAGAAGTCGATTTGTGAACCGATAAAGATCTAGATCTTTATGTACTCTTTGTATCAGTCTTTTGGACTTATCACACAGAGACTTGAATAAGGTGTATTAAACATACCCCGGTCTCCATACCCGGTCGTGCTGTAAATGTACTACAAGAGTTCGACACGAAAGCCATTGTTGCCCCGACACCGGTCGTGAAGCCATTTCCCCAGGGGATCCCCGGGAGGGAAACAAGATCACTAGGTGGGAAGGAAATCACACCTCGGGATCTCAACTAGTTATGGGTGCATCGCGCCGTTCTGCGTGGGGGTTGCAGGAGAAGAAAAACTAAGTTTCAAGTTCATATTAAATCGTGAGTCTGCGGGAAAATGTCCTGGAACAACCAATCAGTATCATCTCCAAGATACCGAGTGAATTCCCGCATGGCCGGTTTGAATTGACGATTTGCCGGACGAAAAGAAAGAGGATGAGAGTCAATGAATTATTGTGATGAACCAACGAAGAAATCGACACTGATTGATGGTGGAGGGGACGTTGAGCGGCTGTCAATGAACTCTGTGAGAGAGGTAAGCAAGTACGGAGCATTGAGACATGAGCATTGATAAACGTGAGGCTTAAATGGGCGATTAAGTGAAAAAAATGAGATAAATATCCGTTGCTTGATTGGATTGAATTTTCTTAACGGCAAAGTATGTTATTCCGGCTGCCGCCCATGTGAGCTTGAGATATCCCTGAGTTGACGAGACTTTGAACCGGGGTCCGTTCTGGATAAGGAGTTGTAATGTGTTGTGTGCGCTAACCAGATTCAGAAAAGGGATTACCAGATAGATATCTTGTTAAGGGGAATCGTCATCGCGGGAAGTAGCGAGCAAACCAGGGATTAAAGCCTGGGGCTCAGCATCGGGTCTCACGCAAAAAAGAAGCAATCAAGCGGCGAAGCACAAACGACGGGCGCAGAGAGAGCATTGTCGACGCAGAATCCGCCCGGAATCCGAATTAAAGAGGTCGAGCAGACGTTCGGCGCTGAAGCAAATAAAAATATCAGAGGCTCAAGCCTCGAGCTGGAAAATGAATTATGAATAATAGAAATGAATCAGAGCCTCGCAAAGACGCCATCCAAATTCAATCAGGATCTGCTCAAGATCGATTAGAGCGGGGCGAGGGAGTCAGCCCGCGCCTCGCTCATTAAAAAACTTATCTTAATCGCCCTCAATCACTGACAGCAGATGTGAACGTGCGCCAGCGCCGCTAGAGTCGACCACCAAGCAAGCACCTGAATAATTAGCAAAACGCCGCTGCGTGAGATTGAGAGACCAGGGTAAGATCCCGGATGATGTAGCCTGAACCGCCGAAAAGATGATGACGAGACACCGATCAGAGCGAGATGGCGGACGATGAGAGAGATGCCGAAGTACCCAGCGAGCCGCCAACAAGTACCACCGGACTTTGGCGGGAAATGGATACAAGCGCGAGACACAAAGTCCGCCAAGCGTGCGGCTAGTTTTTTTACACCCTCATTCAGGGCTCCGCTCCCACCTATCATCCCGCTCTTCACGTTCTCGGTGTTCGTCGCGCGACGGCGGACGCAAAGAATCCACACCAGGCAGCTTCGGGCTCGGGTTCACCGATTGCGGATTCGGCATGCCCGGGTGAGGCGGAGCCGTTCGCAGAGGCAAAGTCGTTGGCGGGGACAGAGGGATTAGGGGTAGAGGGCGCGCCGTCGGAGGGGGCCGAGGCGGAGGTGGGTACGACCCGGAGTCGGGGGGAGGGTAGTGGCGGGGTTTGGTAGGGCTACGAAGAGAAGGGTCAGCATTGATATAGGTGATACGCAAGCGAGAAGAAAAAGGTAGTCGAAGAAAAGGAGGGAAGGATTATACGTGTGGGGCGGGAGGGGAGGCAGAAGGGGAGGCGGCAACAGCTGAGGATCGGGAAGAGGGAGGGAAGGACGGAAGGACGAAAGAGGGAGAAGACGAAAAGGGGAAGTCGACCAAATGAATGGTGGCGACGCCGAGAACGAAGCGGGGAGGTGATGCGTGGGTCACTAAAGGGAAGGAGGGACGAAAAGGATGAAGGAGGAAAGGATGACAGCGAAATAATGTGGCCACGATTTCCCAAAAGGAAATCGCGCACTTGGCTCGAAAAAAAAACGAATAAAAAACCAAGGGAAGAAAGACGCTCACCTGTATCCGCGGGGCGTGCGCGAGCGGAGAGTCGAGGACGCAAGCGGGCCGGGTTTGTGCGGGAACTGCTCGGGGTGGACGCGAGTGCGTGCGTTCGAAGGGGCCGCATTTGTTGCAGAGCTGAAAAACAGTCGTCAGCATACAGAAGAAAAGACGCGCAGTAAGTACTGATAACGTTGCCAGGACTCAAATTACTCCTCCTCCACGTACTAGCATCCGTCGTACAGCAATTGAAACACCTCCGCCTCACACGATCGCTGAGCTTCGTCGCGCGTCGTCGGTGTGCACCACCTGTATCGCACCTGTGCCTCCCCGCTGCCCTGCGGCGGCGCCATCGGCGCGCTGAGGATGGTGCCGGGAGGGATACGGGTCGAGGTTGGAGTCTCGGTCGCTGGGCGCAGGGCTGGTGGAGGCGGAGGGGAAGGTACTGTTGGTGGGGACGCGTCTCTCGAGGGGGATGCACTTGCGCGATGTAGGGTTTGCACGGATGGTAGGAGGCGACAGTGCATTTGTGCGAGATTGAGAGGGCATCGTCATGGGGAGGGAGGCGCAGGCGACGGACAGCCAGCAGATGTATCGGCAGTCATTAGAGTGGCGGTAGCGCTGGATCCAGCAGCTGCTACAGGAACTTGGAGCATGGGGGTAGCTAGAAATATTTTCTAGGCTAGAATTGGAGGGTGGAGCGAAGGATTGGGGATGAGGGACGGGTAGGTGATGAGGAATGGCAAGACGGCTTGGGCGTGGGAGTGGGCAGCGACCGAGATCTGATGGGCTGCTGTGAGCTGCACTGCCACATCAAACGCCGCGACTTCATCCTATCCGTTCTCTCCGTCCAGGCATCCTATGGGCACAATAGAGCTCTTTTGCAACCACACAATTTTGAATTTGTGCTGAAAAACAGTGCTCCACCTGGTCGAAGAGATGAGTTGAATATTTACTCCACGCCGCCGCACGGTCAAAACGTCATTCAAGATTTACTCTCAGATGATTGATCTTGACGCGCTCTCCGGCCAGCCGGCAGTGGGAAAGACGAGCTAGGGTCATAACCCAGAGCTGGCCACTGGAGAAGGCCGGTGTACCCCTTATCGGGTGGCCAGAGCCGGATACGGGTGGAGTTTCTGTTGGAACAAAAATAAAACTGGCACACCGGTGATACCTAAATTTCGGCCATCTAACAATTGAATATAGAACTCAAAATTTCGCATTGCGAATTAAATTGAGTATCAACTCGCGTTTCCTTCCTGTCGAAATGCCCCGGTGTTGCCATATATGGCAACCCCGAGGCACTTCGGCGCGAACGGAACGTGAACTGATACTCGTTTTGATTCGTAATGCGAAATCCAACGTTCTATATTCAATTTTTAGCTGCCCGAAACTTGGGGATTGCCGGTGTGTGGTTGACAGTTCGCGCTCCACAGTTGCTCCACGGTCAAAATCTTTTAACTGCTGGTCGACAAGAAGTCGTTTTTCGGCGGTTGCAAAGAGCTCTAATAGAGCTTCAAGAACATTGTTAGCAAGGTCTAGTATATATTACATGAGTCATTAATGTTTAGGGCACTGATAAATATATATAATGGTAATATTGCGTGATCATTCCTCCATTTCCGCGTCCTCCTCGTCGCACCGCCCTTCAGCAATAACCGGAACAACCTCAGAAATGCTTCGAGGCACTGAAGGGACCACTGGAGACGCCCCGTTTACCTCATACCATTTAAATTGAGGACTGCTAGCTTGTCTGCTTTGCGTGGATATTTGCTGTTAACCAAGAGATGTGGAACACCCCGGGCGCGGTACGAGTTGAGTTGATCATGGATGAGGGGAATTGTCAAGGTGTCCATTTTCGACAGTGCAACAACTACTCGGCTGAGGTTGGCTTGTAGATCTTTGGCGTCTTTCTGAATCTTCGCGAGTGCTTTGGTCTTTTGCATTTCCGCAGTGCTGATCCTGAAGTCGACAATCTGTTCACGGCGGCTCGCTTCTTCACCACTGGCATCGATTCGCCTAACTTCTCGCATAATGTGTGCGTGGTGCTCGTCCGTGAAGACCGCATCCATGAAATCCTGTGTATTATTGCGGCGGAACATCGCTTGCGCGTCTCGAGATTGGTTAAGGCCATTTTTTCTGCCGCTTGGCCACAAGAGATGCCGGTTAGATCACTCCATTAATTAAAAAAATTCTGTCTTAACCAATCACGAGATTTATTCATTTAAACACACTTTGCCTCCTACACTGGGCTATATCTGAGGGACGGAACCTTTAAATGCCTAAGGCGTGCAGGTGTTGGCGGTAGAGCTCCATCAATCAACATGGACAAAGAGATCAGTGATGGAACGATCGCTGCCCACTCCCATTGGGCGTTAGTGCCCAGTGAGAATCCCCTATGCCCAGGTATGCCCTAAGCTGCCCAAATCTGCCCACCCAAAGACTGGCCTAAATGGGCAGATTGCGGCATAGAAATGAGCCTATGGCAGATGAGCTTTTGAGCTCAACCTGCTGCCATCTGCCCAGTTCTGCCCACTTTCTGCCCAGCCCTGCTGTGGTCTGCCTTCATATGCCCTACCATATCCACGGCTATTTTTTGTTTCCGCCGCCAGTTTTAATCGAAAATTTATATTATTCAGCTAAGTACGACACGCTAAGTATTATAAGTCCCGGCGCGCAACCCCAAAGTCCCGTCCCACTCCCATACTTCGTGTCCGGAGTTCGGCCTCTACCTCTCATGGGTTGTGTGTCGATCGGGCGTTTCAGTCTCTGGGAAAGGGTGCGTATATGCGCATTCCATCGACAAACACTTCTTACCGTCATGCATTCTTGAGGCGCGCCTGGCTGTCGACGACCCAAGGCGGGGAATAGCGGCCGGCGGCAGTGGATATGCGGACACGGGCGCTGACTTCCAGATGGACTGCAATGAATGTCAATGAGACATGGTATAAGGGAGGACGAGACCGTACCATAGATCTATGCATTCCGAGACGGACGACGTGGAGAGGAAGCCGCTGATTGGAGCAATATACACATATATTCAGACTATGGTTTGTAAATAAGCTCGAGCGCGACGCGTACTGATAACGGCCGGAACAGTATTCTGCGGCCCTTGAATACGAGTCGGTCTACCTATGATAGGGCTGTTTGCCGTACCTGTGATTCATATACGTGTGAACAATTGGCTTCACAACAAGTCGCTTACGAAACTAGGCACGGCCGTCGTTTCGACGGGAGGGCAACGGGCAGAACCGTCCCGTCTCCGTCCCGTCATGGAGCCTAAGGAAACCTCTACTGCGCGGGACGAGCGACGGGACGGCCGGTTCGGAACGTGGGGTTCAAGTTGGGAAATATGGAAAACCAGGTGAACTTGCTTGGAGCATCTCAGTTTTTTTGTTCATGGCACCGCCTGTGTCATGGTTTGCTCCGTTAATCGGTAGAGAGATTGCGCGTCTGTTTCAGTAAGTAAGCATATGCTACATGTAATGGTCTCCCGATGGCGCCCTAGCTGAATTTGTGGACCGCAGTACTCGCATTCTAGAAGCAGTTCGGTCTCCCGCGATGAGATCAAGCTGTGCAATTTTGTCGACGACATACAGGCGTTACAAGTACAAGATAATGCTGCCGGCCCGGTAGTGAGACAGTGATACAAGTACAAGAGAAACAATTCGAACTACTTCGTGGCGCCACCTTGGCCGCGGAACACATTCTGGCCGCGCAGGGTTCCTTGGCCGCGGAGGCCGTAAACGAGCTTCCTCCATTCCGCCTTTGTCTCCGGGTGCGCTTCGCGAGAAGTGAAGTTCGTGAAGCGATGAGTGTCGCGCTCGGTAAATTCCTGCTTGTTGATGTTCGTAAAGTCGACGTAGACGCCTCGAGAAATGGCCATGGTGCCCGTCGCGAGCGGCGTGCCCCTCACGATATCATTCAGGAGGCCAGGGCCGTGGGCATCGGCGTCTTTGGTATCCCTGTAGATCGCGACCTTGTAGCTGGCGCCAGAGACGAACCACCTGGTGCTCAATGCATCAGCCGGCTGCATGGCTACCTCCGGGCGGGAGACGCTGAGTAGGAGGTCTCGCTTGCCCTGAGAAGCATCGAGCAGGACGCCGGGGTCGAACTCTTTCGCATTGAACCCAGGTCGCATGTCGCTGAGGGTGATCTCGGCGCACATCTGTGCGTTGGGCGCCTTGACGAGAACGTGGTCGATGTAGAGACGGTTATTCACAGGGAACAGATAGAACGGGACGAAGGAGGACGGATAGGCGTCGTCGCGGTAATAGGAGTCAAGCGGGGTCTTCTTTACCACCTGAAGAATGGAGACCTGCACATTCTTGACCACTGTCTCGGCGCCAGAAGCATCCCTGGGGACACCGTCAGCCTATAGGTCGGAACAGGTACGAGGATGACCACTCACTGCGTGCGGATCGTGGCTTGGAAGGAGGCGCCCGGCTTGGCGATGTCGCTTACGTTCGTGTCTTGTGCCGTAGCAAGAAAAAGGACGTCATCTGATGCTACCTTTTTGGAGGCGGATCCGGAATGATCGGTAATCTCCGCGCTGAGGATGACTTGGAAGCGACCGTTGGCATTGTGGAAGTATGGCCGGTATATGAGGAACACCTTGCTAGTGCCAGAAGACATGTTGGCGTCATATCCCTGGAGAACGAAAGACTGGGTCTGCGGTGTAATGGTGTTGCGTGTGATCACATGCTGAGCGACTCGTTGGTTTTATATGTCGCTTTAAAATTTATCTGGGACATACCTTCATTTCCTCTTCCAGGATGCCTTGGAAGATGCCCGCGAGCTTCCCAACGAAGTCGCCGGCGGTCTGGAAGGGCGACATAACGACATTTCGAAGGACGAAGAGGTCTTGGTTCGACTCGGTCTCCAACTGCAACCTCTCCTTGAAATGCTTCACGCATGCGCCGTAATCGCCAACCTTGAATGTGGTGGCGGACAAGAACATCGGGATCCCCTCGGGCGTCTTATTCGGAGTGGTAATGGAGAGTCTCTTAAAGATAGCGTTGTTCAGGTAGTTGGCCTCCTCGACGTCGATGTTGGCCGCATCGTTGATACGGAAGTTGCAAGCAAACGCATTGATATTGAGGTCCGAGCCAAGCGTACTCAGCAGCGCCATGGCGCGTTCGTCTTGAACGACCGCTTCGTTCGATTTCCCAAGGATGTGCGTCCGAATAAAGTCCTTTTCCTTGGCAAGCTCAGCCTGGTCCGGCTCCGAACTGAGTGGGTTCAAAGGGACGACTATGAACGGGTCTTTTTCAACAGACATGGCAGCCCAGTGGGCGGCAATCTGCGGCGCAGAGGTCAACTCTCCTGGCTCACACACTGCAGGACTCAGCCACTTACTCTGCGACACGACCACGAGACTTCGCCAAGCAGGGCGCCGTGACCATATTTGTGCAGGCCGATCACTTGATGGTGCATATAGGTCGCGACTGCGGCCGCACCAGGTTTACTGCCAAGCACACGTCGTCAACACCCACTCAGCATTCGAGGCGAACGAACTGATGTACCTTCCTTCGACACCGTACACACCGATGCTTTCTCCCGTGTCCGACTGCTGCAGGTACGGAGCGCTCCATGTGACGAGGTACCGCATCCTCCCATCGCGGTAGCACAGTCCGCCGGCGGGGTACGGGATATAGCCAGCCTTGTGCGGGTCGATTGTAATGGAATCCGTGCGAGCAAGGGCTTCGAACTGACGGACGGTCGATGGGCGGAGGGTCTCAGTCGGCACGAAGTCGCGGCTGGGCTCTTCCTTGGGCCCGCGGCCGATCGGGCCCGTCCTCTCGCGAATCATGGAGGCAAAATAGCCACCCCAGGCGGCGTCCGCGTGGACGAGGAAGCAAAGACCCTTGGCCTCGAACTCATCGCGCATATCGAGGATCTCATCGAGCGGGTCGACGCAGCCTTCTTCGGTCGATCCAATAATACCGACAACGGCGAAGACGGGAATCTGCTTGTTCAGACACCTGAAGGGGTATCAATTAGCGACAGAGGAGGAACATTATAATAGAGACGGACGAACTCTTGGAGGTGCCCGCGGAGGATTTTCGTGTCGATATGGGCGTTAATGTCGATTGGAACGTCAATCATGTTCTCGGAACCGAGTCCAGCAAGGGCTGAGCGGATTCATGTTAATGAGCGAAATGCAGACACAGATGTAGCGCACCTGCCCCCTTCGGCCAAGAATAATGCTTGGTAGCGGAAATGAAATAGCGAGGCGGAGTCTTCATGCCCCACTCTTGTTCGATGGCCTGCTTGCCCCGAGTCTGGACGATGTAATTGCCGAGGACGGCGTCCAGGTAAGTCGGAGTGATGCCGTACTCGGCCTCGAGACGCCTGGGAATGTCGAGGATGGTCTTCGGGGAAGGTTGAGAAGCTGCCATAAGTCGAGTTTGGAAAGGAGCTCCATTTCGGACGAGACAAACGAATTGGGCAGGGGGACCTTGAACGTATCCGAGATCAAGTGAAGCTCTTTTCCGGGCTTCATGGCATCACGGAGCGACAATGGGTAATACTTGAGGTTACGAGCTATCCCAATACCGAATTATCACAGAGTTGACGCCAAGCATGAGATCGAACTTACCGACCCTGAAATCATGGCGGGAGCACTGAGCGAGGAATGCAGAGAAACGCTCGAAGCAAAACTCACCAAATAGATTCCAAGTTGGCCACGGTGCCATCGCAAGCGATGTGCCCCCAGTAAGTGGCTTGCCATCAGAGTCGTTCTCGTTGTAACCCAGCATCTCGCACATGTCATGTCCAACGTCGATCTCTAAAAGCGTTGTGATGGGGCTGGCCTCAAACGCTACGTTGTTCGGGTTATTGAGAACTGTGGCGACCCAGCCGAGATACCCGGCAAGCCCATCTCGAATGACATGTCCCAGCATAACGCTGAGAGAAGAAAGGGATCGAGTATGCGAAGAGGTGTTTGGTCAGGAGCTCGAACTGCTTGATGAGTTCGCCCTGGTGTTGTTGGAAGGTTGGCGACGCCCGGATGCTGTCTGTGATGAATTTCTAGTGAAAGACGCATGAGTACGCGTACTGAATCGTCGCCGAAAAAAAGGACAAACGCCATCATCAGGGTAATAAGCGAGACGAGAGTTCTTCTGCAAATTGACAGCCTGCTCGAATAGCTCCTTCAACATGTCCGCGTTCTCGCCCTGAGGTCCAAGAAACCAAGCTGAAACAGCATCGTGGAGGTTCTCGTTTACGCTGTCGGAGTATGCGCGGTCGGGCATGGTGTGGACGAGCCGATGTTGACTACGAGGAAGAGGCCGATATATATACCGGTAAGAGTCACATCTTGACTGGAGTTCGTGTGCCCACCATACAGTCACCGAGCTCATGTGGCCCAGGAACATTTGAGGGGACGGCCGCCGCTGGCCACCTGAGCAACTGTAATGTGAGGAGAGAAGTCAGTCGAACACCCAAGTTTTGAAATGGAAGCGACCACGAAACCTACGGTACACCATATATTCGCCGGCCCCTCATGTGCTCCAGTAATATCCAAGGATGTTGGTCGTTTTGGTCCTTAATAAAAAATTTCACAGTTTCCCTGACAGCTTTCAGGGAGATGCTGTCAGGTCGAAGGAGCAAAGACGGAGTAAAGACGAGCCTACTGGTACAGTTGTTCCCAGCGAAGCCACTCGCAAGCTCCGTTACATATGAGGGAGAGCACATTCACAGGCCCTTATTTGCCCCGTAACATTTGAGGGAACGATAGTCAAAGTCTGTATAAAAACAGTCTTGAGAGCTTTCAGGGATATAAATCGGTCGAAGGCGCAAAGACGGAGTAAAAGATTTACCTTCTGGTACAGTTGTTCCCAGCAAAGCAACTCACTGCGAGCAATTGCTGCTACGATGAACCTTGGCTGACACCATCACAGGCGTCTTTGCCCGAGGTATGGTGCAGTCGCCGGCTGGTCGTCTCGGTATCCGTGACAAAAATATTCTTGACAAGATATCCAGGGATGAGAGGGGCAAAACGGAGTAGAAGACGGACCTGCTGATTTGTGAGTGGCAGCGGTTATGATCTCGAAGAATGCTTGAGTCTGACAATGGTGACATTCGAGAGGAAGTCCAGTGTTTGAGCCAGCGGACATGAGTCAGAAGCGGAGTTGTGGGGGACGAGACGTCGGACGTGCGTGGGCAGCTTACGGCCAATGGTTTGGTGAAAACGGCAAAGCTGCACAGCCGAAGGTTGCCGCAACCGCGCCGGTGATACGACGGATGATCAAAGATCACGAGAACACATGGTCGCGGCGATGCGTCAACAACGCGTCAACGTGTCGTTCTGCGAGCCGGCGTCGCATTAGGCTATTGGATGATTGATTTCCTTCTACCTGAAATTATATAAATAATTCTTAGGTCGAAAAAAGAACCTTGCAGCACTGGCTAGGGGTTGGTCGGAAGAGGCCGAATTTTTGTTGTGAGGTCCAAAGGTCATATATGCCCGCCCCAGCAACTCCGCCAAGTTGGGGAGGTGCATGCCTGGATGTATTCTTGTGGGTCTGAAACCTGGTAGGACATATCCTAGGTGTAAGACCAGCCAGGAAAAGAGGAAGAAGGCAAGCGCCAGAGTGACAGTTTTCACCAAGTTTTCACACCAGTTTGGGAAGCAATGGCATCACGACATGTCACCAGGGATAAGTCGAGCAGAAGCGACTCTTAGAGGAAGTTTCTTTGCGCTTTCAAAGCATGCGACATTCTAGAAAGAAAAAATGTCTTGAAAGTATGCGCATGTTTTGTCATCATACCTCATGTATTAAACAGACAAGATGCGCCGCCGCTTCGCTCCGGCAACCCGCAAAATAAATCAAAATGAAATTTAATTACTATGTCAAATTGGGTGAAAAGTACGAGGCAAGTATCCTAAATATATGGCGCGGAATGGCCTGACCCTCAAGGCCGCAGTTTGCTGCCATCACCCAGAATTCAAGAGATACTACGATGGCTTCGACTGTCTGCTTCGGAAGAGAGTCAAATTTCAACGACCACAGGGAGTTCGACGATTGGGAGCCTCTGCGGCGCGAAAGAAGACCAAGACCAAGGATGGTTGGACAAAGAAGGAGGATGCAAGGATTCCGAGCTGTAGAAACAGAAGACTCTCCTGATGCAGTTGCGGATTGCGAATGAGATCGCGACTGCGAAGTAGGTTTCAATTAAAAACTCACTTTTCCAGGATCCGGAGACAAAACCGTGAGGATTGGCGATGGAAATATTCCCGGTCCGGATGTGAGCAGTCGAAATTCCAGCAGTCCACTGGCAGCCGCGCCGCGAGGAACAAATCGGAATGGCCCGCAGAACTTGCCGTTAAAGAATTTTGCGGGATTTTGAGAGTATTTGAGGTGCCCAGGAACCAGATTTCGGCTTGAAACGATCCAGCTGAACCACAGTTTTACGGTCCAGCCAGGAAGATAGAATTCACAGAGCAAGATGATTAATTGAGAGCCAGGATTCAGCCGATAAGAAACCCAAGATTGCAAGTGAGGTGCGGTGCATAAACTTAAAGGGAGAGCAGGCAAAAGGTGTGATTGGCAAGGGGCGAGGAGGCTGGTCTTTTATCTGCGCCCATGGTGATACGGCCGCAGTGAGAACTTTGCTGCGAGTCTGATCAGCTGAGGCATCAAAGGCTAGAGAAATTGAGTGGTGTTGTGACGCAATGAGAGAAATTACTGCGGCACAGTGAGAAGTATGCTACGAGCAAGCTGCGAGCTGAAAAATTGAACACCTGACAGAATAAATGTGGAAAGATTGAAGGACCTCAACCAGCGAGGAGAGGCAGGAAAATTGAGAAGAGCCTAGATGGGGAAGATAGCACAGCCGAGCGAGGTAAAGAATGGTTAATAAGTGTTCTCTGGTGAGTTGAGGGTCCATGAGACTCGCCTCTACTAGTCCATGGTTCCAATTTGGGTTGTAGTTGACAGTTCGCAGTTGCTGTACAATTGAGGAAATTAACCCAGGAATATCAGCTCGCCCGATATCCACTGATTTACCCGATATAGTATATTGATTGGATGATATGAAAGGTTTCGGATCTCATTTCGTCACCCGATTCGCAATCCGATACTTCAGGGAACCGGTATTAATTTAAGTTGGCCTGAAATTTGGATAGTCCCGGTGTGTATGGGCTTTAGCACAGGTTTCGATGGATTTCGTTAAAGAACGTTTAAATTAATCTTCGGCGGGAGTGCGTGGGCCCGGCGCGATGCAATATAATCACGCTGCGATTTCGCTGCACCGTAGAGAGCAGCAGCTGCGATGAACTGTCTTCTGTTGAGAAATAGCTGCGCGTGGGTCAGCTGTTGGGCCACATGGGATTCTCGAGGGAAAACTAGAAGAACAAAGGGGATGGTCGCCAGAGGATACGAAAGGACGTCGGATGAATGGAGAAAAGTACAAACATGTCCAAAGAATCGCGAAGCATTTCGTTAAAGAACGGTTAATGCCTCGTATCAGTATGCGCACTCAATTTGCCATTTCTTTCTCAACCGCAAGCCTCTTTCAGCCTTGGCCAGTCCACCTAATTCGGTCAGTTTTTTTCCCATGTTTATTTCTAGACGACCCCTAGATCACAATTTAGCTCTGGCCGGTTCCGCTTCTTACGTCCCGCTCCACATGTCGCGCGCTCAAAGCCCACTAAAAGGGAGGCGTCCGTCTAATCGCCTTTCCTCCTTCCTTCCCATCCATCATCCACCGCCCCGAGCATTCTTCCGCCCTTCAATACCGTGCTTCAAGGCCGATTCTTCTGTCAGTCAAGGGCCTCGCCAGGCCCAGGACCTCGCAACCGACAAATCCAAGGCCCTGCTCTTCCCCGCTCGTCAAGGCTCAAATCACGATGGACGCCTGTCTTAAAATCTGAAAGGCTGAACACTTCGCAAGATCAGCACTCAAGGACCCTCTTGGCACTGCAAGACCTTAGGATGTTCCGGCGATTCCTCAAAACGCTCAAATTGGCCCCACTAGACGGTCAAGTCCTTGGTCAAGATCGGCAGGGTCATGATCTCAAGCTTCGGAACCAAGGGGTCCTCTCAACCGAGCGAAAAGATTCCTCCAGCCTCTCAGGATCGCCTGGGCAATGTCTTGATTTCTGTCCGTTACTGAAAGCTGTCCCCTCCTTCTTTGTCCCGTTCGTCGTCACGTCATCCTCAAATCTTGCTGTTCCCCAATTGAGGTACAGGTATCGCGCATTCCGCTTTCCGAGACATCCCTTCAATCTTGCTAACAATTTTGGAAACAGGTCGACGCCGAACAGTATGTATGTACACACAGTTCTTCATTGAACTGACGCCAGACCCACTCGGTTTGTTAGTTATACTACCTCTTCATCGGCGCCGACGACATAATTCAGGTACGCCCTAAATGTTGTTTTATTTATACGCAGTCTCGAATCAACGGCCAGCACTCATCGGGCGAAGTTTTGTACTCTGTTGCGCTTTTCCATGCAGCCGCGACGATCCAAAGGGTCGCCATCCGGCATCCATTCGGCCACGAAGTACGACGTTGGTATGCCGCCAACTTTAGGAATGAATGCATGTGCTAAGGAATTAGCAACAAATAGCTAGCAGGCTTCGAGCTTTCTCATTCAACGTTCGCGGTTTGGCGAGGCGACGCTTTGCGTCTACCACACCTCTAATGTAAAGATCTACTGCCGACTCGTATTCTTCACACGGGACTTCCGGTGTCTCGCGAGCGACGCCCTCTGCTGCGGTACGTGTTTATCCGTTTTTCTTATTCTCACCACTGCCCAACCCCGCGAACATTCACGCGTCGGCATTACACTCGATTCTCATTTAGCTCCCTCTATCGCCTCGGACGTGTCCCTGACGCATTAGGTGGATCATCCGTACTATTTCATTGGGCTTTGCTAGCCAACAGATACGTCAAGGAAGCGTTCTTGGTACGTCTTCAGTATTTGCGCATCGAGTTCGATGCTAATACATTTCTATCAACTCTTCGAAACCGCCGCTCACTCGGGCCCAGCCCTTCCGCCAACATTTCTATTGAAGTTGTAGGGTTGCCTGATGTAACGGATTGAGTCTACTTCAATTGGATTGTGTTGTGTTGTGTTAATGGTTGAATATATATTTGAATTGCTTTTCAAGTCAGGGCTGAGCCTTAAAATTGTTTTTCAACATGTCTGCTCTTCTGCCGCCAGCCGGAGCGAAGCGAAGGCATGTCTTGTAAGGAAATATCAGTTTATTATGGTCATCAAGCATATCACGGACATTAGCTTGATGAAACATACATTGAGCCTTATAAAAGATCTAAGTGCGTGATAAGGGGCATTAACTTGATGAAGGTACATTGCGCTGATTCAAATGGACCACACCTCTACACTTTGTAAGGTCATAAAACTTCAAGCCACACAATGTAAATGGACGACGAATGATATTATTAATCGACAGGGAACAAAAATGCAGGAATTTCAGGAGAGAGGAACTCATAGGGACACGAGGGAGCGAGCAAAGATCGTACAAAGAGAAGAAGGGGCGATGTAGGTCGAAGTTGAAGGGATGAACGTTGGCACAGCAGTCACAGGCTTGACAATAGACAGGTTGCGCAGGAGGCTCTCGGACCGTGCGCAAACCAGTTGCTCCACCGCCAAATTATGACGTCGATGACTCTTTGGTGGCTCTTTTGAGCCACTCGCCTGCTATTTTTGCGCACGGTCCGAGAGCCACGCCGTGGCTCCGTGGCTCCTGCGCAACCCGTCTAATTAGGTAGCTTGCTGCTTAGCTGCTGCAGGGGCGAATTCTTGATGAGAGAAAATTTTGAGTGGGTTTGAACGCAATTGAATCTAGCGCAGACTTTGACGAGATTTGCAGTCTTGACGTACGGGGGAATCTTGGAGGGGGCTTTCATGACACTTGCAGTGAGGCCTTTGTGATTTGCGCGGCGATATTACGTTCGAGGCTCTTGGAAGCGATTGTTTGTGATTTGCGAGAGGTTTGCGAGGCGACACAGCTTGGGGTCACGTTTGAGGGCTCTTGGAAGCGATCGGAGGGTTAAGGACGGACTATATGAGGCCACTGTCGGCGAATACGGGGCCACCTAAGGAGGCGCGCGTTTGTGCACGGTGTTGAGCGAGCCAGTGATGAACCAGATGCGTGCAATTCCGAGGAAACATGGTGTAGACATGATATTAGAGCACGAGAGCTGGCTAGTGAGGGAAGAATATCCGGGGAATATCGTCAAATATGGCACTCAATTTTCATTGGAAGTGCGCGAGCCATGCGCTCATTAAAATGGAATGTTCTTTGATCTCTCACAATCTACTCGTGCATTTGTTGATGACTGGCTCTCAAGTTCAGGTGAAATGAGTCCCAAGATGCGTACAAGTACAGCGCGACAAATTATCAGTGTATCTAGTCAGAATTAACTCGACTAGGTTCAAGCGCTCTCGCCAGGATTACTTCAAGCCAACCTCCAACTCTCACCCGGCTGAAACTCGCCCTCGCTTCAAGCGCGCTCGCCAGGATTAGTCAAGCCAACCATCTTTCAGTTGTATTGTCCTACCCGGCTTAAACTCGCCCTCCATTTGCGCTCCTGTTTGCCTGGTGGCAAGTCCGCATCTCCTACTATGTTGCCCAGCCGTTTCGTACCACGAAATGGTGGCTATGGCATAGGTGGCTGGGTCACGGCCCAGCCACAATTTCCTAGTACGAAACGGCTAGACATACCGCTAATGGTCTTGTTGATAGCATCGGTGTGGTCTGAAATACCGGTCAGATAATGTAAGCAGTGGCTCAAAAACAGAACCCACCAGTGATACCATCCCAGAAGCCTAAAGCGTCGCGTTGTTAAATGGGCCATGTGGACACCGGTTTACCGTTTGACGTTTCGGAGACCTGAAATATGCCATGAGCATGCCGCAAGCCTGGTGTGTTGGAATATTCAGCAAGCCGAGACGTATGCAGGCATGTACGCCACCATGCTAGTTTCAGCTGGTCTGAAACTACTGACTTCTTGGATACTCATTGTACTACGCACTTTGTTTAGAGCAGCTTTGTACCATTGTTCTCAAGGTATAAAAGCCCTCGAGATTTCTTGAATATAAACATCTAGTCATTGCATCCCTGTTCGAACCCCTACAAATTTCTACATGGTGTCTCGCAAGGCACTCTCGATAAGTACGTGTGGAGCCCTCCATTGTTCACCCAAAAGTATGGAGTGGAGCGACCACAGAAGAAATGAGAAGGCTCTCCGAAAATGCAACCCACCCATACCGATGCGGCTAGACTGATTCCTGCGGGACATCCGGAGCGTGCTGATTGAAAGAAAATTTAGAGTGGGAAGCAGTATGAAAGCTTGATCTGCATCTTCATTGAGAGGCTTCACGATTGTACTGATCACGGAGCAGTCGAGTCCATTGCGTTCGTCCACTGGCAGTTTGGGTAAGCTCTCTTTCCCATCGCCAAGCTACGCGATCTAGAAATTTTGCATCAAACTTTGCATTGGACGGTGAATACGAGTGGGAGAGCAAGGAGCGCGCGCTTGTGCGCGAGAGAAACACTGAGGGCGATTCGAATCTGCACGAGGCAGTGGGCTGAGCAGGCAGGAGAAGAGGACTGCAAGTTGAAAATGTCAATATATAGGAGCGGAGTAGCATGTAATGGAACGGCGCACACAGATCGTGATTTGGGGAGATATTGAAAGGCAGTGGAGAAAGATGCAGATATGAAGGTATAATATTGGATTAGGCGCCGTAGGG
>JARJLF010002222.1:0-46240 GCA_029378395.1 Mycena leptocephala
AATCCAAGGTATCCAGTTCGCCGAAGATAGCGTTGCCAGCGAGGAGTGTTTCCATTAATAGGGGAACTACGCGAAAATTCCGGAGGGTTTTGAAGACTGGTGGTTTATAGATAGGCCTTGTGCCAAGTGTCGATGAGGATAGACCAGCCCGCCATGTACGCTCCAGCAGCATTCAGAGCTCCAGAGGCGTATCCCAGTGGCCTTCAAGACGGAATGAGGTTTGTAAGAAGTGGTACAGCCGACTCCAGAGGCCGAGGTATGACGATGGAGCTCGGCATGAACGCGATTGTTGTTTGGCAAACACCTTGGCTATCAATGTGAACAATCACCTCCGAAGGCCTAAAAAGGCAAGTAAGTTCACATCGCCCATGTGAATTGCTGATTGTCTGGAGGACCCTGAATACCCCAAAAATTGCAAGCAATTTAAAGCACTGCTAAGATCGAAGAATAATTCGAGAACTGAGCCACCTTGGCCACACCTCCTGGCGGTTCCAATCGTGTTATTTACCTGCACGCGATTAACTAGGACCATCAGTGGAAGTCCAGAGGGGATGTCCCATAAATTGGCTGCAAATCCCAGGACTTTCATGATCAGCGAGCACAACTTTACAACAGCAAGATTTGTCTGGCGGTATTATCCATTATATCTCCGTATGAGGCTGCGTGCTTGGTTGCTCCACCCATCACCGAGTGCTGAAGTTTAAATGCGGAATTTTGAGAGGAAGAGTATGACAAAACCCTTGCAGAAATGCATACGACAAAACAGGGTTGATTCTTCACTCTCCAATTTTTAGTCCACGGCATGGTTCAAGTTGTGGAAAGTTTTGCTATCTCTCAGATATTAGCAAGTCAAGTTGCTCGTCACTCAAGAGGAAATTGTATCGCGTTTATAATGGTCGAATTTTGACCTAGACACTTTAGGTCGTCCACGAACTTGAATATTCTGAGGACTTTGGTTGAGAATTGCGGGAAAACTATCATGAAAGGAAACTCGTTCAATTTCAACACACCGAATTCTGCTAGTACCATAAATAGCACATCAACGGGCGCGTTGTCTGACTGAGTGAAAGTGGGATGACCTGGTCCTGGCTCAATATTTATCACCGGGATGAGCCCGCTGCCGGAAAATGGGACGGTCTGGGCGAATAGTCGAATGCAGTTACTCCCAGCGGATTTCTTGAGCAGAATGAACGAGCAACGTTCGGAGCTCCCCACTGGCAGTCGTGTTGAAAATCCCCAGGTCTCTAAACCTAATGTCTCTTAACCAATGCATTCTGACTCTAGTCTCTTATAAATAGACGCTACAACAATATGTGAGCTCGTACCTCGCTTTGTTTTAGTCGGCCAGTGACTCGGAATTCGCCAAAAATTTCCGTCACGTCTCGTTATAAGAGACTCGACAGGTTTATCCTAGGCTCGTAAACCTGCCGGTCCCGGAAAAATTCAGATCTCTTTGACCGCAACCCTATCCAATGGAGTGGGGACAAGTATAGGTTTTCCCAGATATTGTTGAAGAGCAAAATCGAACGTAACTCTGAAATATCCCACGGGTTGTACAGCCACCCGATTTCTCACCTTAGATCGGCCACTAAACAACTTACCGCTTCCCAAAGAGGTCTCACCACAACATGTCGATTGACCTCAAGGAAGACCGCGACAAGCTCACTACTCTCAAAAGCGCACTGGCAAAGGCGCCGAAAAACATTCTCGAGGGGTCGATCTTGGAAGCAGCGCAGAACGATGGTCGCGTCGCGAAAATATTCTGGGATGCGTTCGTCGTGGCTGGGAGCGACACGAAAAAGGGCGTCGCAAAGTTCGAGATGTGCCGGCACTGCAAGCAGGGTTTCGACATCACCGCCAATTCCCACGAGAGCTGCGTGTGGCACTACGGTCGGCCTTTCTCTCTTTGTCTGACGATTTTTGACGCTGGTTTGAAATCAATGCTATGTAGGTAACCTTATTATCGACGAGGAAGTCTGGGGCGAATGGGATACTCACTATGGCGACGGGCCCGTAGACTCGAAACAGAACAGGAAGCACCTGCCGCAGGGCTTTTACTGGGATTGTTGCGGGCTGCAGCTCAACTCGGCGGGGTGTCTGCGGACCGAACACGCGCCAGCCGCGGTGCTGACGCGGAACGGGCGCGTCCTGCCTGAGTTGGAATCTGAACGCAACAAGGCGCGGTACTCCCATGAGATAAATGACCGCGACATCGACGCGCCGGGCTCTCCGCCTACGAAGAAACACAAGATCGGCGCCAATGTGGATACCAAGTGTAGAGGGTGCGGCGAAATGTACGATCCGCGCAAGAATTCTGACCGTGTCTGTCACTGGCACGATTTTGACGGTGCGCAATTCACTGTTAAACCAAATTAAACTCTCCAGTTACTGAGGCTGTGTTTACGTTTTTATTTTATTATTTCGTAGCGGTTCGGAGGTTCACAGGTGAGCGGGAGGATTGGGACAGCGACGAAGATCAATGCGGGGAGGACGACGATGTTTATGACGATGAAGGTTGGACGATTCACTGGACGTGCTGTGCATATGACAAAAAGGGAGGAGGGGGCTGCGTCGTGACCCCACATCTTCCGCCAAGAATGAAGGGTCCGAAAGTCGAAGGTTAGTCTGCCGACTATCGTTGTCGAATCAACTAAACTTTCATAGCGATTGTATGAATGCCGGATGTATCTCTCGCTGTTCGCCCGCTGGCTCGACTCGGACGAAATAACGTGAATAATGTCAATAAGGTCGCTACCAAATACTATCGTTTCTCAGCAAAATGATTGAATTCGCGCGTTAATTTATTCAACTTGGTATTCGGGCCACTTGTGCAGTAAGTGCAGTAAAGTATCTTTCACACCCCAACCTTCGATAGAACCTAACGGGATTGGATGAATAAATTTATCCTGCAGAACTCCAGCGCACGCACCTTGGCTTCCGAGTCCCCCACGCCAGCAATGCTAATCGGTAACGCATTCGTCAAAACGAAATAAATCCTCGCCCACTCAGTCGGGTGCGTATTCGTCCACATATGATTGGTCCCTTTCTGCAAAATGACGTCTCCGGTCTGCAGCGTCTTTTCCTCTCCGCCGTCTAGTTTCAGCTGGATTGAGCCCTTTATAATGATCCCAAAGTCGAAGGTCAGAGTGCTAATGTTGCTTCCTTGTTAGGTGCGCTGCCGGTGGGAAACCAGAGAGCCTTACCGGTGCATGTTCGACCCCGGTGCCAGGCGGCATGTCGAGGGCGCGGCTAGAATGCGAGTTGTTAATCGGCTTCCAATCCAAAATTACTGCTATCATCGAGCACGCACAACGACACGCCTGGGATGTTGAACAAGTCTGCCTGGCCCGCGAAGTTCTTGCCTTGAGCCTCGTCCTCTGCCCAGTCCTTGGGAACTTGGTTGTCGATGGGGAACGCGGGTGCAGCGTAGATGAAGGACAACCCCATACCGTTAGGGCGCGTGTGGACTTGAACGGGAGCATCGGATTGGATTCAAAATCCTCGCATTTTGGTGGCGGGGATTTTTCTTGCGACCACCATCGCTTTTTTCAACTACTTCGGGTTAAGCATCACGCGACGCCTTAGCGCGACCAGCTGAACTCTGACTGATGCCTGCCGCGCTCTTGTCCTTTGGACGACGAGCCTACTCCTTGGGTGGGAGGTTCTTTCGTGGGTTTCCTCACCGTTGCAGATTGCGGGATACATGTCACTCTTGTACGTTCGCCATTGATTCAGTTTGCAAAAAATACTAATTGCATTTACAGGTACGGAACGGTAAGAACAAGTTCATTTTAGTCATGATTCCTGTTTCTTGTGTCCGACCAGCTGCTCTACGGCGGTCTCATTCCTGTGCCCTTCCGTCGAATGGTGGTACTTACAGACCTCGAAGGCGCCGTCGTAGTTGACCCTTAAATCATAGTTAAATACTAGTCAATCGAAGCGCGGTTTTGGTAGTGTAATGAATTCGCCCAACGACACATCCACAATTGCAATGAATTCCTTGAACTGGAGCAAAATGACGGAGATACAGCTAGAAATATATTGAAATTTGGACATCGCTGAAGCTTTGCCTACCCGAGATGCCCGAGAACATTCTCAACATTATTACATCTGCTAGTCAACCGAGAACTTAACGATACCCGGTCCTCTCAGCCGCAATTCCCGTTCGAAGATATGGATCCCAAAGACGGGAATATGTAGCACAAGTCATGTATTTTTCTAGTTGAACTATACGACAGAGTAAAGTGCTACAAGTCCCTGACCGTTAATCGTCAATTTCCTCCGGCGTTTCCCAAAGTTTTGTGGGAAGATAAGCCGACCCAAGGAGCGCAAGGGCAGAGATAATGACCATAATCACGTATACCAACCACCCCCCGAGAAGATTTCTTTCGAGAGAAAGGGAGAAAAGAGATGTCGAGGCCACGGGCCCAATAGCACGGACGATGGAGATGCAGGTCTGCGCAATTCCGTTTGTCGCCCCGAGGGAATGCTTGCTTGGTGCCGCAGAGCGCACATAAATGAATGCGCAGCCTAAATGAAAATTGGTTAGAAGAGCGTTTCACGGTCAAAAGAAAAGCACGAACTGAATCCCATGTCCATAATGACATACAGTATCATCTGGAGCGTAAGCTCGACCCAGGTGACAGCATTGACCCCGTTGCGCCGAGCGGAGAGGTTCATGAGCGGAAATAGGGCGAACATGGGGATGAAAGTCATCACAGAGGTGACGAAGATGCGTTTCGTTCCAAACCGGTTGTAGACAGGTGCGAAGATGGTGGCCTGGTAAAGTCCGCTGAAAAGCCCGAATGCACCGAGGCAGAGACCAACAAGCGCCGGGGAAAATCCGAGTCCACCGTAACGAATGTGAATCGTATAGAACAATGGCTGAAGTGCCCTCAAAGCGATGTCAAGCAGCGCAAGGAGCGAGTAGTTGGAGACCGCAGCGATAACACGGGGTGTCAACACCTCGCGAAGAGGAAGTTGACAATTTTGTGTGGCCGCAGCGGTCCCTTGGCCGTCGGGGCGACGAGGTTCAACTGTCTGACACCGAATAAGTTTTTATCACACAAAATCTCGTGGTTGAAATTGTACCTCGTTGAGACAGAAAAGAGCCAAAAAGAAAGATGTGATGCAGTAGAAAGCCATCACAAAGCACGGGAGTGCGTATGGATAGGTTCGCCAGAATTCGAAACGGCCGAATGTATTTGGGAATTGCTCATAAGGATTTGCGAGTAATCCTCCTATGATTGGCCTACATGCCGTCAGAGGGGATTTGCGCGGCCCCCAGATCATCAACATACCCAACTGTAGCGCCCGTGGACCAGACCACAGGCATCAGAGCCATCCCTTGAGCGATGTTGGTAGAATCAGTCCAGTTCGCCCATCATGCTCTTGATGACGCCAACGTTTCCGTTCAAAAGTCCTGCCAGGCATCGGCTGTAGAAAATCAGTATTGGCCCAAGAAAATGAGCAAGTGGAACACTGATTTACCTGACGACCAGTGCTCCATAGGACTTTGACATTCCAAATGAAATCATCGAAAGGGACAGGCCAAAAAGACCAGTGAGCAAGATGGGTTTTCGTCCAACACGATCGGACATGCTGCTCCATTGCAACACGGTAAATGCCTCAGTTACAAAGAACAGAGATTCCTGAGCGAACCTTTTTCTTTAGTTCGGGATTATTGGAGGAACTCGATAACTTACAATGAGACCTGCATAGTAGCCAATCTTCTCTTCATCGCCTCCGGTGATTGGCAGTTCACCAACCAGCTGTTGTATGTCAGTACTATGACGTCATGTCGATCCAAAAGCCCTACCTTGTTGATGAATGGGTAGATGACTTGCGAGGTCAACGGTTCAGCCAGCTGCACCCATAACAAGATAAACAGCTGGAATTTTGGGAGAGGGGTGCATTTCTGCGCTATGAGTGGGGTAGTTTCTGACAGAGGCATGGGGGATGGATCCAAATAGCGAGAATTGCAGAAGACATGACTGCATCGTCACGGTCACATCACTTCGCTGCCGGCCAAGGATCATTGACACTGCCGAGATCCGCATTTAGAAACGAACTGGTTCAACAATGGTTCAATCTGGATCAATCTTGGTTCAATCTCGAGAAGTACCAATCAGCAACCCTAATAGACTTTCGACGAAATGATGGTCGGCTCCTGACAGTGTGTTCGGCTGCGAGATGCATGCACCTGCATCCGAGTCGTTGATTGTTGTATTTTAGAGCGGAAAGGCCAGAAAAGCCTCTGCTATCACTTAGCCACCATAATAAATCCCAAGAAAGTAAATATAGAAAACAGAAAAATAGCAAACATGTTGAAATTGGAAAAAAAAAAACTCCCCGTCGGCGACGCTGGGCGATTACTTGGCGAACTCCGAACGACATGTAGACTCCGTTTATGCGACAAAAGTTGGATCTTTGTAGTACTGCAGTCTTACGTTTACCGTCGCACCTCCGAGTCATTCCGACAATCACCGTGATTACCGCTCCGAGGATAGAATCACCCATCCCTGATGTCAACATCCCAAAATGGATTCTAAGCGGCGCCGACTCCCGCGCACTGAGGATATAATCATCCTATTTCTACCGCACAGACAATTGTCGTACAACATCCGAAGTTCATATCATACCCTAAGCGCGGGTAACTGGGGCTATTTTTTGTTTCGGGATTGTAACTTTGGTGCGGTAGCAAATTAGAATGACACATTCAAAAGAATTGCGGCTTATTGTTGCAGTGCCTGGAGTTCTAAATGGGCTCAAGCCCGAGGCTGACACGCATGTTGTGCAGTTTATACTTAAAACACTTCTATGTCAGGTCGCAGGAGCCATCTCGTGTCTGAGAAGGTTGAATCATCGCCCGACCTGCTCGGTATATTCAGTGATCACAAAATTATAATAGCATGGTCAACTAAGAATATTCACTCCGGTCCTTCCGGTCCTTGATAAAATTATCCGACAATAGCATGTTGTAAGCAAAGTCAACCGCGAAGCAACAAGGCGCAATTTCTACGCCTGATCCTGCATTGATTTTAGTTAGCGTAATCCGAGTGCATTTCATAAATAGGAATTCTACGATGTCTATCCGTGGAGTCTGAATGGCACTTGATAATTTTCAAATCCGGGGAAAACCATAAGGCGGGGCCAGAGCCCAAAATGCGGGGAAGTAGCCAAGTAGATCCATGCTGGAGCCCAAATGTGAGAATTGTTATTTGCATGTTACTAACACTCAGCCATGGGAAATGTCTTGTTATTTAACACAAAGTTTCTTACACAGCCCTACCTTGGCAGGATTTGCTAGTCTTTGCTAGTTAAGGCTGTGCCCAGCTATGACGAGATTGGTGCGAGGCTGCCTGAGGGCCTCAGGCTGGCACATGGCACCACCTCTCTTGAGATGCAATGAGTATCCTCGACGCAGCATGTCCGAGGCTTGTCCTTCAATGCAACTACCATGCACCGTACTTTTTACTTTCAAGCCTATGCTCATCCAGTCAACCCCACGTTAACCCACCATCAATGTCGCATCGCTCCCACGCCTGTATTGACGTGGCGCATTGATCCAAGCGTTGAACACACTCTCAAGTCAATATTGATATCGGCTGATATCCATCAGCGAACCCTGATTTTGGCCGTAGTGGTTGTAGTTCGGCTGTAGTTGCTGTAGTTCCAGCACTTTTACGTAGTGCTCTGTAGTTGCTCTGTAGTACCTGGCCTCTACGTAGTTCCTGTAGTTGGAGAGGTACTATGTAGTCCTCTGTAGTATGGTTAATCTATGTAGTGAGCCTGTAGAAATTCTGGTTCTACATAGTTTGGGCTGCTACTTAATAGGACACACTTTCTATCACACACAAATAACGCGTCTCGTTTACTCTGCGTGGGAAAGTAACGCATACGTGCTTTTGTGACTGGACGCGACAAAAATTGACACAACGTGTCAGTTCTCCAGAGGGCAAGAGAACTTTGCAACAATGCTCAATGTATTCCTTTCCATGGGATGATATTTCACCTCTCAGACACACATTTAGGCCAAATTCTAAGGGTGCAAAAATTCCAAACCGCCGGCTCCGGGAAAGTATTTTGCGATTTGCGGCTTAACGAAGCCAATTCTTGCAAATTGACCTTAGACAAGTCTTGTAGCTCTCGTTGAGCTCTACAACTTTGGTTTTGACATCTATTTTTAGACCAATGACCACAAATGTTCATTTTCAGTTGTATTCACCCAATTCATGGTCTATTTCTCTCTTAATAATATTTTCTTCATGATACACAAGAAGGATGTCAATCTTTGCGGTGAGGTAGCAGTTGAAGAGCGTTGAAGCCTGGGCAACAGTGTGGACCCCATATCACGCTTGAGTTTCCATATGTGTCTATGGTCACTTTGAGAGAGCGGTTATTTTGATCACTTAAGTATTTTCTCTGTTCGCGCGAGGTCATGAGTTCGATTCCTGCCAGAAGCAGTTCAATTAATTTAATTTAATTTAATGCGTAAATAAAAGTAGTCAGTAAAAATATGTTGTCACAGGTCTGTTCATTAGAAATTGCAAGTAAAGTCTAGAAGCTTGAAGTAAAGAGCGTAACAGCAACAAATTTTTCTGACGGACTGCTAGTAAACTACAGAGTTCTACAGAAGAACTACAGGCCAACTACAGGAGACTACGTAAACTGGCCTGGACTACGCAGAACTATGCAGGTGGTACCCTGAACTACAGTGACTACGGCCACTATAGAGACTACACCAACTACGTAGAACTACGTAGCAGACCCAGGTTTTGCTGATGCACTCGGTTAGTCTAAGTGTGATGCGAGAGGTCCGAGGCAGCTTGCACAAACCTCGACAGGATCTACCGAGATTAAGGTGCACTACGTAGGTTGCCGAGCAACCTCGGCGCGCCTCTTTGTCCAGGGGCCGTCCAACGAAATGCAGTGATTCTATATTTCAACGCTGATTTTCCCTCGTTTGACAGACTTCGTCGAAGGCGCTGGCTCTGCAACGGCAACTGAGTGGGCGACACCGCCAACACAAATAAACGAATTAATATTCAAATAACCCCTCAATCCCTGAACCTCGCCAGACGGAAAACTTACCGACACCACTTTGTGCCGCAAACTCTTGTGAACTTCGCTTCTTCCCATGCTAATCCGAGTCGCGCATCGAACATGCTAGAACATCTGTCATGTATGCTATGCTCAGATGTCCTGGGTGTGAGTGTTTTATACTAGCATCTCAGAGACTCAGCCTCGTTCAAGTTCAGACGGTGACCCCTTCCCCCAACGAAAGACCACCGATTCAACCTGGTACGACAGACCTTGGGATCTCGAATGCACTCCAGGGCTTTGATAGTACTCTCCACATTCGCTAGTATTTGTGCCGGGCTCCTCCACCTCCCTGTCTCACGAACAATATTTGCTCGCACGTCATTGGCTACTTCCTCCATCCGCGCCGCCAATGGCTTATCGAACCTGGGTAGAATGTTGACCAAGGATTTCAATCTGACAATCCTAGTAAGTCTCAGAGCTACAGTTTCAAGCGATCGTGGTAACTGACGCGTCGTCCGCATAATTCCAGGGGAGCGAGACGGGGTATTATACGTCTCTTGATGTCGGTACACCGTGAGTACTCCTCTAATGTCCCCAAGTGTTTTTCGCAAGTTTTCTCAGTCCGCAGACCTTCAACCTGCTAGTGGACATAGTTGCCGCAGATATGATGGTCGTGGGGACGTCCTGCACCGCCGGGTGCCCAACACCTGTTGCCTACGACGCGAACAGATCATCGACGGCTGTGAACATCTCAACCGGGCTCACTACGATTGACCTCGGTAGTGGAACCGCTAATGTGTATGCCTTCACAGACACGATGACATTGGGACAATACACCATTTCGAATGCCACCTTTCGTGCATACACTTTCTTATTCCTCCCCAACCAATGCCGCTCACTGTCTCACTCAACAGTCGAAGTGACTCATACATCAAACAATTTCTTTTTCAATCCCATCTCTGGTTTACTGGGCCTCGGTTTCGTCACGCGTCTCCAAAATTCCAACACACCTTTCTGGGAAGCCATTATTTCTGGAAATGAAACTGCATCACCTGAATTCAGCTTCTGGCTCCCTCGTGGCTCCGGGCTGGTTCCGCAGGACCCATCCCTACCCGGGGGAATATTCACTTTCGGAGGAACAAACCCATCTTTTTATTCAGGCGATATTGATTTTTTCGGCGCTGTACCTGGCAATACAGGGTCATGGTCCCTCTACATCTCATGTACGTTTCTACCCTTTTCCCCTTTCAGCAAGCCGAACTTCGCTAGCAATTACGATAGAGGGTCAATTCATAAGCCTCGTCACAGAGGGAATGGTAGCTGGGTTCGATACCAATACCGAAGGCATCATGGGACCGTCATCTGTCGTCCAGACTATATGGGCCGCGGTTCCGGGCGCTAATGAACTCCATAATAGTCCAGGGTCCTATCAATTTCGTACGTGCCACCTACACGGGAGTTTGACATTGATAAATGTCTTTTCAGCTTGCAATGCTACTTTCAACCTGAGTGTATCATTCGGTGGCCGATCATGGCCAATCAATTCGACGAGTATGAACCTCGGTCCCACGGGAAACGCTTCTCAGTGTCTCGGTGCGATAAGCACCTCAGGCTTTTTGGCCCCAGCGAGTCAGTGGACTTTTGGTGTCGCATTTTTGGTGAGCCATTCGATAATTCTCATTCTCACGGAAAGCTAATTTCAGAAACCTTTTGAAGGAGAACGTTTACTCTGTTTTCCGTCAAAAGCCTCTGTCGGTAGGATTTGCCGAATTGTCGATCTCGGCTGGAGGAACCGGTGGGTTTCTTCTGTCTGTACCTCTGTCTACAGCTAATCTTCCCTCCGGATTAGGTACACCCAATTCTGAAGCGCCTGCAAATCCAAGGCTTACGAAGAAAATTCAGATTGGGGCAATTGCCGGTGGTACAATCGGAGGTCTAGGGTCATCATTCTTGCTGTCGTTTTCTTCGTCATCTACCGTCGTCGTCATCAGCAAGGAATACAACCCGTTGAACCTTTCACGGATAATTCACGAGCTTTCGCATCGCATCCTCCTATGAAACGCGCAGAAATTGCTGGGACAGATCAGTCGACAGATGTACCGGTGGTTTCGGACGAATTTATCCAAACGGAAAGGGGACTACATCGCTCTCCGGGCACATTTGCCCGTGAATCACCAGCAATATCGTCACAGCCGAGCGATGGACGAACACCCACCACTGGCAGGCCAGGAGCACCAAATTCGGATCGCGTCGTCCTGCAGCAGCTGCAGGACCTGCAGGAGCAAGTTCAGCAGTTGTTTGAGGAGCAGTCGCCGCCGAGGTATGAGACCGCGGAATAATCTTCTTCATGATCGGTAAATTCTCAGTCGGTATTCGTTTTTGCGTGTGTGTAAATTTATTTCGTGGATTTTTCTCCCACAAGTTCCCTAATGCGAATTACCTACCTACATACCTTATGACAAATATATGGCTGGGATTTGAAGGCTCACTCCGATATCACGAACTACACGCTATTTTGTAGTTAACCTTATCAGATTCATTTCCTCTAGTATTCCCTTCTCCATTTTGACAGTTTATTCGTCAACGTCGTCGCACCTGGCGGTTGTCACTGTCTGCGGACACAGACAGATCATCCCTTTCACCTGTACGCCGTTCCATTCCGGTTGCCATCTGTTCAGCTAAAAATGGCTTGCAATATGTTGTACGCAAAAAAATAATGTATTCAGCATACACTCGACAACTAAAAACTCGAGTTTACCTTGATGAAGGCGTCAAAGGGCATCAAAGGCGTCAATGAGGCCGTCAGTAAGGGCGGCAAGGGGGCGGCAATGGGCATCAAGAGGACGGCAAGAGGGCGTCAAGAGGGCGCCAGGTGGGGGCTTTTTTTCATTGTACTGGGTGTCCAAAGAAGGAAACGCAAAAAAAGAAATCGAAAAAGGAAAGAGGAGAGGAGAAAGGGAGGTTTTCGTTCCAAATCCTTCGTTCCAACATTGGAGGTTTGCCGATGACTGAGGCAAGTTGAACGGAAGTTTGAGGCGAGTTCAGGTTGTTCAGGTTTAATAAAATATTCATGTTCTGCGACATCTCGAAGACTAAAATATACACGGCATGAATAACATGTGGAGACTCCGAGAGTATCCCCGGTCTCTCCCCGTTTACCACACCGAATTTGACTGTGTGCAACATGAGTCCCAATACAACGTGTAGAAACAGCAACTTCAAAACGGTGCGCAATTGGGGATTCCGCAAGGAGGGATTGTAGTGTTTTGAACTCACGGTTGTCATTGGTCTAGTTTCAACCAAAGAACGACATCGAAAAAACGCCGATGCATGCCTATATGAGGCAGATTTCAACTGGAGGATCACAAAATCCGTGTTTGAAGGCTTACTTATTTACACACTAATTGCATTGATAGAATTTGCACAGGACAGCGTGTTCTGGGTGCATCACGTCAGCGCGGGGGAGCATCGGTCAAAGCCAGCAATTATGGGACAGTTCTCAGCCCACATGGTGGATCAGTGTGTCCCCGAGCGCGATGTCTATGAGTGAGACCAGTCACATCGGGCTCATGCCCCGTTTCATAGAGATTCCAGTGATTTATTGGACAAGAGACAGAGGGGGACCTCCTGGAAGGGATACAAGAGCGAATGAGGTGTGGCCCATTGGAGACTGAGCAAATCGACGTGGAGGTTCAATGGAGGTCGGATGGCAGATAATCGTGACGTGACCGATTATCTGCCAGTCACGCCAATTACTGTATCTGCCATCCCCCAATTATGAGACATAATGGACATTTCTGAACAATCTGAACAGGCATAACGTTTTTAGATTCATTCAGGAGCCTACAGTATTATTTTCATGAAATTAGAGGGCAAGGTTATGAAAATACCGGGCAGATAACTGTACAGATAATACCCAGCTGATCTAATCATAAACCCTTAACGTCACCTCGGTTATAATCCTGGACCAGGACGCTGGGCTATATCTCTGCTACTTTGACTTTGAACCGCCAAATCCTCTAGATCTGAGAATTGAAAGGAACAAAAATTGGTGGATTCTTCAACAATGCCATCCCCGAACAAACGCACAACGTCGACATGGCAGACTCGGAGTCGAATTCCACAAGGCCTTCCATGGGCGGACTCTGGTTTTCCAAATTGCCAAACACACCCAATGGAATGGATCCAGGAAACAGACATCGCGGCCAAGCGCCGTTTCGACCTCTCGCTTCCTCTGGAGCCAGACTCGAATCGCGGCCAACCAGAGTCGTTCTTTAAAAGCATGATGAACCCCGACGTCCTCCAGGAGATCGTCAGTGCGCGCCGTCTTGCCTGTGTTTCGCACCTGCTTTCGTCGGTCCGCATTGTCGAAATGCTCACCGAGAACAATTTCGAGAAGTCGTGGCTCGCTCTCGGGCCAGACGGCCAGCGTAAGCACTTCATTGTGGCGTTCCAGAAACTCGACGAACAGTGCGACGGAATGGTGTTCAACAACATAAAGATTGACGTTCCTGAGCTTTGTTACGACGAAATTTCTCGCGACGGAGGACGCGGTTTCCTCGACCTCCTGAATCTGTTCTTACTACCCAACAACGAAGAGGCGCCCAAGCAGCCATTCGTCATCCCGAATGAGCGGTACGACGCTTTGATTGGATGGCGGCCAGATGGCACAGCTGCGAACCGGAAAGCGTGGCTCGGGCTCCGGCGGATAACGCGCACACGATATATATGTTCGTTCACTCATTTTTCTTGTGTGACAGTACAGACACTCAGAGATTCCTCAGCCGGCTTTCTGAGCATCGTTCTTCATTCCACGGAGGGTCGCGACATCACGCTACTCAGTTACACCCATGAGCATTCAAAAACGAAGCCGGTCTTGCTCAGCGTAAAGCCTATGATGGATTCCGTCCTTGGTGAGTCCGACGCGAAAAAGTGGCGCAAGGAGCAGGCCAGTCGCCGGAAGGAGATGAAGCTTTTTTGCGACTCGTGTCTCAAGCCGGAAGAGAAGGCCGAGAATGGCAAGATGAGCATCTGCAGTCCATGCAATGCCGTAGGACGCGATGTACGCTACTGTAATAAGTACGCTGCTCCTATTCATCCCAGAGACTAGCTGACATGCATCAGAGTCTGCCAAAAGGACGCTTGGAAGATACATAAACCCATGTGCGGAAAGCCCTTAGGTGCGTTAATCGTGCCCTCCTTTAACCCTCCTCTCATGTCGGACACAGGACTCGACTCTGCGTTTCACGACGTCCCCACTCCTGCTTCTGATCCGATACGCCCTGACATTCCATCCCCCACCCCAGGCCACCGTCGTTCAGCCGACTTGCTGCGCCAGATTAAACTCCTCCAAGATAATCCCACGAAGGACTACCTTGTCATCATCCCCGGCGACACCGCATATATCAATATGGATAGTGTCTCGCTTGACGAGCCGCAGAGCGCGGCGACCTTCGTCATCATGCGCGGCTACGCGATGTCAGAGACGGGTGCGCGTGCTGAGGCGGCGCTGCTGTATGTCTACCGCGTGCTACAAAAGTACCGCGACGACGACGCGGTGCTGCGTCGACAGCTGCGCAAGGAATATGGGGTAACCTTTGACCATGTGGCCGCGGCGCTCCGGCGCCAGGAGATGCCTACTTTCGACGAGATATCGCGGGAGCAGACAGATGCTGCGCTCAGCCAGCTGCGTCATCTGGGTCGTTTTGAGGAGGAGCTGAGTGGGTATGTGCGTGGGTCGGGGGAGAGCTGTACGCTCAGCCTGCAGGTGCGTCTCAATTTATTATTATTTCGTTTGCCATGCGGTGAGACTTACGAGTGATTCCAGGTCGGCCCGAAGAGAGAAGTAATGGTTAGGGTAAAATATCCTGTCGATGTCGTACCGCCCGCCGCGTCGGTGACCTAGATCATCTCAAAAAGTAAACGCGCACCGGCACAGGGCGTCGGCCCCAACTTCAGTTCGTGGAGTTTGCAGCCCCCTCACCCCTGCTTACTCCCTCCCTTCTAGCGATCCCCAAGCCCACAGCGCAGGAAGACCGCTCGCCGGCGTACGACAAGCAGCTCGAGTTTCTGCGGAGGGACCACGACGCGGACTACGTCGTGTGGGGGCAGGTCGACGCGCCTGAGACGCCGCATGCGGTGACGTTCACGTCCTTCATGGACGCCGTGCGCTTTCTCGTATTCCGGCGGCGCCTGCTCGAGCGCGGCGCGTACGACCTCGACGCGCTCGTGTTCGTCATGCTCATGCTCGAGCCGGCGGTGCGCGGGCGGAAGGTCTCGCGCGAGGCGGTGCGCGCGCAGCTCGCGCGCGAGTATGGCGAGGCGTACGTGGAGATGGCTGCGGAGAGCATCGGGAAGCGCGACGGGAAGGATGTGTACCGGCGCCGCGACGGCCAGGTCTTTGAGCGGGATGATATACCGGTGAATTTGACGGCCTGCTGCAGGAGCTGAAGAAGGCTGGGCGTTTCCCTGACATACTGAGGCACCTGCCGGGGTGAGCACTACTTACGATAATGAATATACACAATACATCCGATTCTTAATTGTATAACGCATGTTACCTTAATATCTCGGCATTCACTGCTTCACGATTCCTTACTCTTTTCTTTTGCTTCTCACAAGGAACCGAGGGGGAACTAGACACAACTTCGGCTGGACAGCCAGATAGCTACGAGTTAGATATGAACCAGGCATGAGAAGGAAGTGGATGCACGGCATTATTTCCCTATATTTACAGGCATGTATAAAACCTATATCCAATGCTGCATCACCGAGTCTACCACTTCGATTGCCACAGAAACATGCATGCCCTCCTCTATTAAATTCCGAAGTCGGGGAAGTATCATCCGAAAATCCGGCGGAGGGTCATCTCTATGATTGCAGGTCATCCGGAAAGTTTCCAATCGAGGACCCAGGTCGTTTCTGTTCCACCTCCAGTCAAGAGCATCCGCTAAATCCCCAAAATCGAGAACGGAGGGCGTTGCCGGAGGAACATAAGGGTCGTCCGGATACACCGAGGTCACAAGAGATCTCAGATTGGGGAGAAACGCGCCCGGATCGCGAGCCCGGAGATTCTGCCAAAAATCCGCCATTTCGGACGCGGTCAAGGCAGAGATCTCGAGGAAGGTGAGCTCGGTCAGCCATGGGAAACCGTGGACCAAGCGCGAATATGCGCGACTCAGGGTGAGATGTCGCAAAGGAGGGCGTGATCGTGTCAGAAACGAGACGAACTGGGAGTGGTATGCGGTAATGCCGCGGTCATCGAAGTCCAATTGCGCCAATGAAGGCAGAGTCAGGATACTGAGTATGTCGAGACAAACGGCTTCGCCCGTGAGACGTAAAACCTTGAGGCCGAGATGGGGTGGAAGGAGTGCCGTCTCGTTGATGTCTTCGTCGACCGAAGCAAATTTACACTCAACAAGGGAGCGTGCGGATCGCAAAACGTACAAGCAGTCCATCCCCTCGAACCCTTCGCCTCTGAAATGGGTGAGTTGCACCCATGGCAGAAGGATTAGGGCTGGTCGGAGACATTCCAAGACAACAGCGCGCAAATTCGGCGCTTGCTCGAACGCGGTGATTGCAGCTGTGCCTCCATGGGAAGTCCCCGGTCTTATGTGGAGAGAGCGGAGGGTGGGCAGCCTCCCGCGCAGACTCGATTGGAATTGGTTCGCTATCAAGTCTTCGTACGGGAGACGTAAATCTACCTCCATCCATTGCATTGATAGCGCAAGGATTTCGAGTAATATCTCGGGTGGGGTGGGTCGGGATGACCCCCGGCGCAAGATGAAGGATAAAGAAGACGATCCTGCCCTTTCGACCCATTCGTTGAGGCGACGAGAACATAGCATGTGATTCTTGGACCAGTATTTGACAGAAATGCTAAATCTGGTCCATATCCTGGGTGTTTTGAGGGCAATATATCTCCAGTCTCTGCAGACTTGTGACAAAAGGAGTGGCGTAGGGATCCTAAAGCGACCGAAAATATCCGGGAAATCGGGGAGACAGTGGATGAAGATTTCGGAAGTCACATCGAAAGGCAAACTCAGCACCGAATAAGGGATGGAGGCGAGTTTTCTTTGTATGATTTTCCGCTCTGCTTCGAGAAGAGCGATATGGGCATTGATTTCTGCCAACCGATCTCGTAGAGATTGGTTAGTCTCCGTATCTCCCCGCGATGTCATTTAGGATGAATGGAGAAGAGAGAATGACTTGTGAGTGAGAGTGGACAGTGACGGTTTTTGCTCGACACCCTACACAGCCACTGGCACCTTTGTAAGTCAACTCTGCATGATGTGAGATAAAACGGTTGTGAAGCTTTACTACTTATAATACTACATAAATTAGGAACTCAAAGGATAAGCTAGCAGCTGTACATATATTGTCATCCATCTTGTTTCTCAACTGAAAGGATTGGACCACTGACTTCAATACTCGTCGTCGCTGCTCTCCGGCCCCAAAAATGTTGCCCTCTTGGCCGATGCTCGGGCGGGAACAGTCCGACGCTTGGCACCGGATGAACCCCCGACATTCTCCTTCTGTACGACGTCCTCGTCGTCCTCGCCAACCTGCACCTTGGATTTCTTCGCTTTCAAAGTCGGCGTCAAGAATTCTGCATCGCTATCCTCCTCCTTGTCCACGCGTCCCTTAGGACGACGTACAGCTTTCTTCGGCGCGACGGGCGCCTTCTTGACTGGAAAATAATAGCATCAAGGCACAAATCACAGAGAAACACGCAACTGACCTCTCTCCTTCTTCTTGAACTCGGGCATCTCGATCCCCCGACGCGCACAATGCTCTTCCAGCTTCTCCGTCAGTCTGAAAAGACGCGTAACCGCACGCGGACGCGTCAGGACGCGCACGCAAGAAATGCACGAAGGAAATACGCGCCGTTCGACACACGTCGGCCCCACACCGGTCAGCACGAGCAGCTCCTTCGGATGCGCGTACTTGGTCGTGCATGCCGCGATGGCGCGGAGCGCGTTTTCGTACCCAGTCGCGCGCGGGGGGCCACCGCGTTTCCGGTAGTCCTTCTCGTCGTGGAACGCTTTCAAGGGATTTAATACGCGTTATGATCTGTGTATTCTGCATACCTTCGACCCACGAGTAGAAGAGCGGGTTGGCGCAAGATTTGGGGGCGCGGGGCATTTGTGGTGGTGATATGCAGTTAAGAGGGAATGATGCAATATCAGTCACGGTGATACGCGAGACCCAGAAGCGCGTGTAAATAAGGTCTTTGTTATTGAAAAATATCCTATCCTAAGTACTTGCCATAGCATTCTCATTCTGCTGCATATTGAGCTGGCCGTCCTCGTCCTTATCCAGTTGTTATCCATCAGCAAACCCTGATTTTGGCCGTAGTGGTTGTAGTTCGGCTGTAGTTGCTGTAGTTCCGGCACTTTTACGTAGTGCTCTGTAGTTGCTCTGTAGTACCTGGCCTCTACGTAGTTCCTGTAGTTGGAGAGGTACTATGTAGTCCTCTGTAGTATGGTTAATCTATGTAGTGAGCCTGTAGAAATTCTGGTTCTACATAGTTTGGGCTGCTACCTAATAGGACACACTTTCTATCACACACAAACAACGCGTCTCGTTTACTCTGCGTGGGAAAGTAACGCATACGTGCTTTTGTGACTGGACGCAACAAAAATTGACACAACGTGTCAGTTCTCCAGAGGGCAAGAGAACTTTGCAACAATGCTCATTGTATTCCTTTCCATGGGATGATATTTCACCTCTCAGACACACATTTAGGCCAAATTCTAAGGGTGCAAATTTTCCAAACCGCCGGCTCCGGGAAAGTATTTTGCGATTTGCAGTTTAACGAAGCCAATTCTTGCAAATTGACCTTAGACAAGTCTTGTAGCTCTCGTTGAGCTCTACAACTTTGGTTTTGACATCTATTTTTAGACCAATGACCACAAATGTTCATTTTCAGTTGTATTCACCCAATTCATGGTCTATTTCTCTCTTAATAATATTTTCTTCATGATACACAAGAAGGATGTCAATCTTTGCGGTGAGGTAGCAGTTGAAGAGCGTTGAAGCCTGGGCAACAGTGTGGACCCCATATCACGCTTGAGTTTCCATATGTATCTATGGTCACTTTGAGAGAGCGGTTATTTTGCTCACTTAAGTATTTTCTCTGTTCGCGCGAGGTCATGAGTTCGATTCCTGCCAGAAGCAGTTCAATTAATTTAATTTAATTTAATGTGTAAATAAAAGTAGTCAGTAAAAATATGTTGTCACAGGTCTGTTCATTAGAAATTGCAAGTAAAGTCAATAGAAGCTTGAAGTAAAGAGCGTAACAGCAACAAATTTTTCTGACGGACTGCTAGTAAACTACAGAGTTCTACAGAAGAACTACAGGCCAACTACAGGAGACTACGTAAACTGGCCTGGACTACGCAGAACTACGCAGGTGGTACCCTGAACTACAGTGACTACGGCCACTATAGAGACTACACCAACTACGTAGAACTACGTAGCAGACCCAGGTTTTGCTGATGACTCCAGTGGACTCGGATTCGATTTGTCTCAGCGCAAGTCTCAGCGTAGGACTGCGCGTCGTAACAGTCTCCATTCCGCATGTACTCCAAGTCGTTTGTGATCATTGTCGTGGCCTCGAGCGGCATAAGGTGAAAGAAAAACAAAAGAAAGCCAAGCGTGATTGTTCTTGTTTTGTTTGGCAGTGTCTGCCTACGCCGTCTAGCCACTACGCTTTTTGACGAATATGGTAATTCTAGTGAAAAGTCCGAATACAGACCCAAAGCCGATGGGTATAGCCCTGGAGATCGCTGAATTTAATCTGGGCGTTTCCCAGATTTAACTGTGTACTTACTAGTGGTGTGTGCAAAGAATGATCGGATGGGAGGCTAGATAGTAGAAAATGCCTCTCTGCGACCGAAAAGACGAACGGAAGGGGGAGAATACGTGCTTAAATTTTAACTAAGGAACGAATATAATTATCGCATTCGACTTCCGGTCTTTTCGGCAAGCGGTTGAGTCGACAGCAGTTGTGGCTGTGACAATTGTGGGATACTCCGGAGTTATCAACTGTCTTCTGCTTTCTCTCCAGTGAGTCAGTCTCTCTGTACTCCGCGAGGAATCAGGGTGGTGCGGCATCCTCACTTCTGTGTTTATACTAACTGACACTGTCCAGATATGGAGACAAACCAATATCTCCGAGATCGATTGGCCGAAATCGACGAACAGATAGCCCTTCTCGAAGCGGAACGAAAAATCATCCACGAAAAGCTCTGGTCCCTCACTTATCCAGTACTGAGCTTGCCTTTTGAATTGACCTCAAAAATCTTCGTCCACTGTCTCCCGGACTTCCAGGATTCCGACCGTATATTCAGCCGCTATCCGGTTCCTACCCCACTCCTTTTGTCACAGATCTGCAGAACTTGGAGATTTGTTGCGTTTACCACACCAAAGATTTGGGCCGTATTCAACATTCATTCTTTCGATATCGATCAGGCCAAAAATCATGTGTTCTGTACTCGCCGATTTGCCGAATGGGTTCAAAGGATAGGATCATTACCATTGTCCTTCATCCTCCATCATTCACTCAGTCTAAATCCCACTTCGTCCGATATATTCGACTCACTTCTTAGCCTCTCAATGCAATGGCAGGATGTAGACCTGCGCCTCCCATACGGGAACCTCATAATGGAAGTATTCCAATCTGGTCTGCAAGGGAGGCTATCCGCCCTCCGGACGCTGAAGATAGAAGTCCGCAGACGAGCTCAAGGCAACACTGTAGTGACTGCATTCGAGCAAGCACCGAATTTGCGCGCTGTTGCCTTGGACCAGCTTTCACCGGCCCTGATCCTCTTGCCATGGAGACAGCTCACCCATTTCTCTGGGGAAATTTTTTCTGGGATGGACTGCTTGCACGTCTTACGATCGGCGGTCTCCCTCATCGAGTGTAAATTCACTGGGGTTAAAGAAGTCCTTGGCGGAACGACACTTCTCCCACCTCATCTCAGCCTCCAGGTTTTAAAAGTCACCGGCAACGTTGTGTGCCTCGATATACTTCGTATATTGACTCTACCTTCATTGTTACAATTGGACTTTCTTGATAGTGGTACAGGGATGTACCATGAAGAGTTCGTCTCGTTCCTGTCGAGATCACGCCCTCGCTTGCACCACCTCTCTTTCAGTACTGCATATTCCCGCATCGCTCACGGTTCCTCTTTCTTGCTTGATCTCACTGACCTCGAGATCACACACTTGGCAGTCGCCGAGATATCGGATTTTTTGCGTCATCTCGGGGTTCGCTCTTCGACCTCGTTTCTCCCCAAGCTGGAATCCTTTGCATCCTCAGTTTGGGAACCAGTCAGCTACTTCAATTCCACAGAAGCGCCTTCCGTGATCGAGTACGACGATTTGGCGGATGCACTTGACTGCAGGTGGAACCAAAACCACAGGGGTTCTCGACTTGGATCTTTCCGGATGGTGTGGAGGAGCCATAGCTGCAGTGATGATGAAAAGCACAAGCTTTTCCTGAGCCCATCTCCTGATTTTCGCCTAAATCGTCCGCGACTCTTCGATTTGGTTGAGGAGGGCATGCAGATATCTGTGATAGCCCAAGTGGGTGACCTAACGCAGGTTTGGATATAGGCGAGTTTTGTAATGCTTTGTCTGTTCCGAAAAGATCATTCATACTGTATTCTAGTCGCCGCCATCTACCCGACATATATCATTTTGGGACACATTCGATATGTATATTCAAACAGTTTCTGTTCTTTCCATATCGTCCACGCAAATAGGCATTTCGTCGGCAAATCGTATACGAAGGCAAGCCGTATCATGTCGAAGTCTCAAAAGTCAAGACCATCTCTCCTGACTTTTCATAATCTAGTCGAGTCTAGAGCCCACGACCCAGTGAGGGAATTTCGTTCACTCCTACCCGCTGGGACATTTTTTTCTGTCCTTGGCTAATGGTCATGATCATCGGGAACCCGGCATTATCTTTCAGAATTTGTTGAACAGACGCCACGTCGATTCAGCGAGTTTCCTTTGTCTCAGTTGAGTGAGTGGGACTAAGATAGAGATCGGTATTTGTAAGCTTTTCATCGCCATATTATTGTCATGATAGCAAAGCTTCTCTCAAACTCTTTTTTATCTCACACACCGACTCAGAATCACCCTCTCAACAGAAAGTTGCCCGTATTTTAAAGCTTCAAGTTCTCCGTGCCGTCCTATATCGGTATAGAAAATTGAAAGGGAGAAGCTCGTAATCGCGGCGAATAGGGGGCGGAGACGTCGAACAGCTTCCAAACCAGGACCAACGGCGACCTCGACAGATTGTCGACAGATACGTCACGGTTACACAAAGCCAACACCAAATCGCGGCGCGAATCGCACGATTCGGCAAGTTTGGCGTCGTTTCGCTGAGTCGGAGAGGTTGAGACAGATCGCGATGCTTCCACCACTGTTTCATTTTTCCCTCTCGTTGATTCGAATCCAGTACGAATCAAGGTCGAACTTGAACTCAGCCATATATAGTCTGTGTGGCTGTGCACTTCATGGGATCTTCCGGTGTGATCATCTTACATCAATCTTACATCCAATCTGCCACTCTCTGCGACCCGGATTCCAGAGGAACGGAGGTATCCTCACCTTTTTACCTCTCTGTTCATCCTAATTGATATTGTATGCAGATATGGAAACAAACCAATCCCTACGAGACCGGTTGGCAGAAATCACTGCTCAAGTCGCTCTGCTCGAAGCAGAGAAGAAAATCGTCCAACGAAAGCTCGGCTCCATTACTTATCCAGTATTGAGCTTACCTTTTGAAGTGACCTCAAAAATCTTCGTCCACTGTCTCCCGGACTTTCAGGATTCCGACCGTATTTTCAGCCGCTATTCGGTTCCTACCCCACTTCTCTTGTCACAGATCTGCAGAACTTGGAGATTTGTTGCGTTTACCACACCAAAGATTTGGGCCGTATTCAACATTTTTTCTTTCGATATCGATCTGGCCAAAAATCATGTGTTCTGTACTCGTCGATTTGCCGAATGGGTTCAAAGGATAGGATCATTACCATTGTCCTTCATCCTCCATTATTCACCCAGTCGAAATCCCACTTCGTCCGATATATTCAACTCACTTCTTAGCCTCTCAATGCAATGGCAGGATGTAGACCTGCGCGTCCTGTACGAGGACCTCATGATGGAAACATTCCGATCTGGTCTGCAAGGGAGGCTATCCTCCCTCCGATCGCTCAAGATAGGCGCGCGCAGACGAGCTCGAGGCAACACTGTAGTGACTGCATTCGAGCAAGCGCCGAATTTGCGCGCTGTTGCCTTGAGCCAGCTTTCACCGGCCCAGATCCTCTTGCCTTGGAGACAGCTCACCCATTTCTGTGGGGAAAATTTCTCCGGAATGGACTGCTTGCACGTCTTACGATCGGCGGTCTCGCTCATCGAGTGTAAATTCACTGGGGTTAAAGAAGTCCTTGGTGGAACGACACTTCTCCCACCTCATCTCGGCCTCCAGGTTTTAAAACTCACGGGCAACGTTGTGTGCCTCGCTATACTTCGTATATTGACTCTGCCTGCACTGATAGAATTGGATTTCAAAGCCGGGGAGGGCTCCGAACGTCACGAAGAGTTTGTCTCCTTCCTATCGTGTTCGCGGGCTCCCTTGCGACGCCTCTCCCTTTGCGGGTATTCACGCCTCTACCACGGCTTCCCGTTTCTCCTCGAGCTCACTGCTCTCGAGCTCCACACATTGACGAACGCAGAAACGTCCGATTTTTTGCAAGATCTTCGAGTTCGCGATTCTGCCACGTTCCTCCCCAATCTGAGATCTATCATGATCTCAGTGAACGAGCAAGAATATTCATTTCCCTCGACAATGCCCTCTGTTCTCAATTACGGAGATTTAGCGGATGCCCTTTACTGCAGGTGGAACAGAAATAGTCTAGGTCATCGACTGGAATCTTTTCAGATGACTCGCGATCGTTGGCATGAAGACGGCGCTCTGATCCCACCTCCTGATTTTCGCATGAACCTCCCTCGACTCTTGGATTTAGTCGGGGAGGGTATGGCTATTTCCGTGATAATTAAAATGGTCAGCTCCGATCGCCAGTCGGTCGTAACCCAGCCCTGGATATAGGTTCTGAAAGTGCTCCGTCTTATTCCAACATAGTCTATATATTCCGTCGGCACAATATACGTACTTGGTTTCCTTGCTTTCCAACTAGCAGAGACGGGAATGATTATGTCGTTCGAATTTACGAATCGGGTCCGTGAAGGCCTTTGCCAAATACAACCACGGAACGGCAAACATGGCTCTCCGCAGACCTTTAAAAAGCTGCCTTGTAAGAGGCGCAGTCCTCCATTAATTTCTTCTTTGTAAACGGTGCGACCTTTCATACATTGTCCGCATCGTCGCTGATTTTTTTCCGGTCATTTTCACTCCATTCGAATCATCTTGTGTCACTCCAGCACTGCTTTATCTGACACATCTACATCTTGCTCTTAACCACATCTTTCTACTATGGAGGACGAAGTCGCAGCTCTGGTAGGACCTCAGGATACTTCTATCGACTCCAGATCTCATAAATCGCATAACACAGGTTCTTGACAATGGTTCTGGCATGTGCAAAGCCGGCTGTATGTATTTTTCGCAATTCATCTCGCCATTTCCATTTAATTTGTTTCCGCAGTCGCTGGAGACGATGCACCTCGTGCGGTCTTTCCTTCGATTGTTGGGCGTCCGAGACACCAAGGTGTGATGGTAGGAATGGGCCAGAAGGACTCATACGTCGGGTATGTCTCGATCAAGTTCTTTGGGCTCGAAAAGCTCACTGCCGCCTCAGTGACGAGGCCCAGTCGAAGCGTGGTATTCTCACTTTGAAGTACCCCATCGAGCACGGTATTGTCACCAACTGGGACGACATGGAGAAGATCTGGCATCACACCTTCTACAATGAACTGCGTGTCGCCCCCGAGGAGCACCCCGTCCTGCTCACAGAGGCGCCGCTGAATCCCAAGGCCAATCGCGAGAAGATGACCCAGATCATGTTCGAGACCTTCAACGTACCCGCCTTCTACGTCTCTATCCAGGCCGTTCTTTCCTTGTATGCGTCTGGTCGCACGACCGGTATCGTGCTCGATTCGGGCGATGGTGTCAGTCACACTGTCCCCATTTACGAGGGTTTCTCGCTCCCGCATGCGATCCTGCGTCTTGACCTCGCCGGCCGCGATCTCACCGATTTCCTCATCAAGAACCTCACCGAGCGCGGCTATCCGTTCACCACCACTGCCGAGCGCGAAATCGTCCGCGACATCAAGGAGAAGCTGTGCTATGTGGCGCTCGATTTCGAGCAAGAGCTGCTTACTGCGGCGCAGTCGTCCGCGCTCGAGAAGAGCTACGAGCTGCCCGATGGCCAGGTTATCACCATCGGCAACGAGCGCTTCCGTGCCCCCGAAGCCCTCTTCCAGCCCGCATTCCTCGGTCTCGAAGCCGCCGGTATCCATGAGACGACGTGAGTCTTACCTCCGCAGCCCGTTGATCTGACGCATCCGATCCCCGCCCATCATGCTGACTCCTTGCACCCACACAGCTTCAACTCCATCTTCAAGTGCGATCTGGACATCCGCCGCGATCTGTACGGCAACGTCGTGCTCTCTGGCGGCACGACCATGTTCCCCGGTATCGCTGATCGCATGCAGAAAGAGCTCACGGCGATGTCCCCCGCGAGCATGAAGGTCAAGATCGTCGCGCCTCCTGAGCGCAAGTACTCTGTCTGGATCGGTGGATCCATCCTCGCGTCCCTCAGCACGTTCCAGAACCTCTGGTGCTCCAAGCAGGAGTATGATGAGTCGGGCCCGGGCATCGTTCACCGCAGTGAGTTTCCGTCTGCGGCATTCTCCTCCTCGATTCAAAGCGCTGACGAAACCTTCACAGAATGCTTCTAGAAACGAATTTTAATGATTGCAGTTTGTCGAGTACATGTATTTGTACAGTCGCCGGATTAATGAAGGACTTGCCTAGATATCTTCTGATTCCTTCTCTTCTGCGTTTGGATGGATGAATGCTAGTCTACAACATCAATATAACCTAGGATTCCGTAGTTTACAAGTTGAGATGGATCACGTCTCGGAGACTTGGGATTCTCAATAGATATCAGAGTAAAAAGGATATAGGATAATATGAAGGGAAAATGGCGTCGAGTAAAGTCCAGGGCGTTAAGTGCGTAAAGGTGAATGAGCTGAAGTGATGAAGGCGGCGGAGGGCGGTGGGATAGACCAGCCATCTATCTGGAGCGGACAGTCTCTGTAACAAGCTGCGAGACGACCGCTTGCATCCTCCCGCGTGAGGAGTGGGGGGCCGCAGTCTTTCTATGCCGCCCTCCGACCTCTCCGCGAACCGTCGCCATCCTCGCCGTCCTTGTCGTTATACATTGACGATGTCGACCGTTGCGCCGTCCGCTCGACAATCGACGTCCCGTCCCGGAATCGCGTCCGGAACAGCACGTTGGCGTTGGTAAACAGCCCCTCCTTCAGCGATACGACGATGAACTGCGAGCCCTTGAAGCGCGTCCGGAACAGCTGCCCGATGTGCTGCGTGTGGGAGAGATCCAGCGCCGCGTCGATCTCGTCTAGGATGTACATCGGCGCAGGCTTGAACTGCAGCAGGGACATGATGAGAGACAGCGCAATCAGGGATCTGGTCAGCGCCCAAGTTAGTTAATGTATTGCTGAATTTAGCCAAGAAAATACGGACCGCTGGCCACCGCTCAGTTCCGTCAAACTCTGCTTCCACACGCTCCCGAGCTGCACCTTGACTTCAAGACCGTCCATGAGGTCTTGGTCCTCTGGCGGCTGCAGCTTGGCGAAGTTGCCGGGCAGCAGCTCAGCGAAGATGCCCCCGAAATCACTGTGAACGTCTCAGCTGCGACCAGAAGCCATATGAATGTGGAGACACGCACCCATCGACCTTCTTCCAGGTTGACTCCAAGGCCTCCCTCTTGTACCGGTCCAGCTCCGCGATGGTATCTTCGATCTTTTCCTTGTCCTTCATGACGGTCGAAAGCATCTTCTTTAGGCTTGCTTCGCGCTTCTCGACACTGAGATCTCGTTAGGGAGGATCAAATTAAAAAGCAGGGCTCTCACTTGTCGATCATAGCTAAGACCTTTGGATTGATAGACTTCTTCATACCCTTGTTCTGAGTAGACAGTTCATCGACCCTCGCCTTCATCTGGGTCATATCGTTGGCTTTGAAGTCAAAATGGCCGCCTGCTTTGCCAAATTGACTGGGAAATCGTTGAGAAAAACAAAGCATCACAGTCAAAGAGAGCTTACTCCTTCTCTTCAAGGATCCACTCGTGCTCCTTCTCCAAGTTGGCCACCATGTTCGTGGCGCCGTTCATCTCCTTGGTCAGGTTCTGAATATCAATCCCCAGCTTCTGCAACGCCAGCTCGGCCTTCGAGATGGCCTGCTTCTTCTCCTTGATCACACGATCGAGAGCCAGCAGCTCGTTGTCGAAGCGCTTCAATGTAGCGCGCTCCTCCTGAAGCTTATCGTCGGCCTCGTCGTACGCAGCCTATGACCAGAAATCGTGAGCTGTCCATATCGGAAAGGCGTCGAGTTAAATTACCTTCTTTTTGACGAGTTGGTCATCGAGTTTCGCAAGCTCATCTTTCAGAGTTGCGACATTGGTATTGGCCTCCTCAGCTGCGGCCTTGGCTCCTTCAAGATCAGTTTCCATTTGCTCTATGATTGGTCGTTAGCGTCCAGAAGATAATGGATCAAACGAGGCGTACCGAGTTCCAGAGCCGCAGTCTGCTGCTCCTTCTGCTGCGTTTTCACGGTAACCGAGTGTTGCTGAAGAGCTTTCTTCTGCTTCGAGATATCAGCCTATACAGGATCATCAGTACCGGCAACGGAAGAGTTAGTTCGGAAACTGGCCTTAAGCTCGTCGATCTTCCCATCTTTATTGTTCTTGAATTCGTCCATGTCCCTTTGGAGTCGGTCACAGTCTGCGTTGGCTTCAGCTTGCTTCTCCTGCGCCGTTTGTATAGCAGCTTTCAACGCCGTGATAGTCTCCTTCAGCTTCTCGACCTGGGCACCGAGCTGTGAAGATAGGATGAGGAACAAAGCGAACAGATGTCAGCGTCGCAACATACCTGGGATGCATTGCTGCCCTGGATCTGCTCCTCCATCAGCTTCAGCTCGTGCTCCTTCATGTCTAGCTCCTTCATGCGAGCCTTCCACTCATCCCGAGCCTTCTGCGACTTGGCCAGTGTGGCCTCCTGCTGGCTCAGCTGGCCACGAACCTCTTCGAGCCGGTCCTCCGCCTCCAGAAGCTCTTGGACCCGAATCAGCACGCCAGTCGAGTTTGGCGCCGACCCGCCGGACAGGGTGCCGGAGGGATCGTACACATCGCCCGCCAGCGTCACGGAGCGCAACTTCACTGCGTCCGCGAACGTGACGCTCTTCGCGATCTCGGGCGTATCACAGATGAGCGTATCACTGAAGACGAACTGGATGGCCTTCGTGACATTGTCGGGATAGCGCACAAGGGAGAGCGCGGTGCGCACTTTCCCGGGGGCCAGCTGCTCCGCAGCTCGCAATTTCTAGTGAGAAATCTGTTAGATGACGATAGACTGTAATAGAGGGAACATACGGAGGCACTGATAGTACGTGGGTCGATTTTGTTCAGAGGGATGAGGGTAACCTTTTTTTCTAATTTGCTGGTTAGAAGCTCCTTTGCTACTTTCTCGTCGTCAACAACCACGCTCTGTAGTTTGGCGCCGGAGGCGATCTCTAGAGCTTGTGCAGACGGATAGTTTTCTTGGGCGAGCCTAAGTAGCAAGGCGACGCGACCCTTGATTTTTTGGCGGTCGAAGTGCGGGCCAAGGGCATACTTGAAGTCCAAGTAGCTTAACCCATGGTGTAGTCGTTCGCGATTCTTAGCAGCAATGAGAACGGTTCGGAAGGGAAACGTGATAACGTACAGCTTCGAGCGACCGCACTTGAACCTTCAGCTCCTGCAGGCGGCCCTCACTGGCGTTTTCCTTCTCCTCATTCCAAGCACACTGGCCGACCTTGTTGCGGCATCCGTCCACCGTCACCCGCATCGCTTCCAACTTCTTCCTCCCGTCGCCAGCGTCACGCTCCATGACCTTCCACCGCGCCTCCAGAGTCTTCAACTCGCCCTCGCTCATACCAAGCTTGACGCGACTCTGTTTTTCCTCGGCGGCTGCTTGGGCCGCCTGCTGGCGCGCAGCTGCAAGCTGACCCATGTAACCACCGCCGCCGGTTGTTTTGTTGTCCTTGTTATTCGACAGTCCCGTGAGTAGACTTTGCAGCAACTCTTCCGCCGTCGCAAGCTTGTCAGTAAGACCGGTGTGCTTGTCTTTGACCGTCTTGTGAGAGGCATTGAGCTTTTCGACTTGAGTTTTCTTCTCAGTGAGAGACGCCTCGAGCTGTGGACAGGGTTCAGAAGTAGACAAGGATGAGATAGTTAGGGCTCACCTGCTTTAGCTCTGCTTGACACGCCGCCACCCGACCGTCCTCGTCCTTGATTGAAGTCTTCTTGAGATCGACCTGGGTTCGGATCTTGACAAGACCCTTGTCCAACTCTGCGACCGCCTCCTCCAGCTTTGCCAGCTTGCCACCCTTGCGCTGCTCTTGATTCCGCTTCTCCTCGACATCCTTTTTCTCGGTCTCTGCAGCGTCGCATTCGCCTTGTAACGCGTCTTTCTTTCCCTCATGCGCTTCGACGTCTCCTTGCTTCTTCTCGATGTCTTTGCGTTTCTGCTGAGACCGCTGACGCGCTTCGGTCCACTCCCACGCGCGCAGCACGCGCTCGATGCGCTGCAGCTCGGTCTCGGCCTTCTGGAACTCGATGAGCTTGCGCTTCTCCTTGCGCAGCTTATCCAGCTTGGGCGTGATTTCCTCGGTGAGGAGCGACGTGATTTCCTGCACCTTCTTGTCCTTCTTCGACATAGTCTTGATCGCCTTGTCTTTGCGGTCCTCGAACATACGCGTCCCCGCAGCTTCCTCGACCATGCCAAGGATCTCTTGCGGGCGCATGTTCAATACCTAATAACATTTGAGATGACAGCACTTGGAACCAAAAGATCGCGGCGCACCTTGGTGATTTTCCCTTGCATGATAACGAAATTGGGATTATTGATATTGAGCTGGACGGATTGAAACAGATTTTGAATGGTTTGCTGGGGAACTTTGTGCCCATTGAGAAGATACTTGGTCACGTTCGGCAGAGAGAGCTACAGTGGCGTGTCAGTTTCTGAGTACTTCGAGACATATTGCACCGACCTGACGCGTCACGGTGATCTGTTTGGAGGATTCTTGGCCCACAGGACTCTTGCTGATATCCGAATTGTCGAATACGATCGTCACGCTTGCCTTGGTCACCCCAGCCTGACCGCGCTTGTAGATGAGGTCGGTTTGGTTAGATGCGCGCATCTACGGCCAATTCAGCACAGGTAAGAGCTACAGCCAGCCAGTAACGTACCGTAGACATGTTGGTGAGCCCCAGAACGAAGCTGATCGCGTCGAGGATGTTGGATTTGCCAGTGCCATTGAGGCCAGTAATGGCGTTGAAGGACGAGTCCCAACCGGTGATCTGCGTCCGCACAGGGTACGACTTGAAGCCTAGGCACGTTCAGTGCATGTATAAGCTAGGAAAGCCGCGAAACCTACCCTCCAGTACCAATTCTTCAATCCGCATGGTCGTTTCTGCCAAGGGGCGCGTCGCGCTCACGTGACATAAGACAACATTCGCAAACAAATCTTTGTTGATTTTCCAGCGCTCACCAGGCTTTCCTCATCTTCCGCCTCAAGGTGTGATCATAGGTTCGTATTCTCAAAAAGTTGTTTTTGATTCTGGTTTTCCAGCATACTTATGCAGGATAACCTGCCTCTACGAGCTGGTGGCAGAAAACGGCAGAAATTGCCTCCCAATACTAGATTGGAGTGATCATGGTATGCAGAAGCTCGGGGAAATAACTTATCCAGTTACTTTGCCTGTGGAGGTGACGTCGGACATTTCTGTCCATTCTTTCCCTCTTTCCGCGGAACAACCGTTCGGAGACATGCCAGTCCTCTAAGCTCCTCTTGTCGCGCATTCGTAGGCGCTGGAGGTCGATTGCAATGGCCACGCAGAGACTATGAGCCTCTCATGGCCCGCTGTACGTAGTTAAACGATTCTCTTCGCGATTCGACTGTACTCCTCCCAAATCTCGCAGACTGGCCTGATTGGTCAAAGGCGGCTATCGATGTCCATTACGGTGGACGCCCTGGCCTCCGGATGAAACGGAGGCTCTCGGCTCCATTCGACTGATGAATCTCTACCCCCAGCACATATATAGCCAGCACATATATGGTTGCCTATCGTGGACTTGTGGATTTGGTTGAGGACGGCATGCATATTTCCATGGTCGCGAACACAGGGGACAAGTGATGTCTCGGGCGGAGGTCTGCCGTCCTGGGCGGGATGTAACTGTAGTATCTGCAGCTGACAGATATGATAGCTTCCTTCCGAGACGACCAACGTTTATTTGTAGATTTAGAATGGAAGTGAAACCTCTCTTGGGAACTCAGTTATGAGGCGACTCTCCTATTCCCATTTCTCGTGAAAAGTAAAGTATTCACGTCAAAGATAAATAATTCGTACACAAGGATGGGCCACGAGAGACTTTTAAACAATAATTCAAAGATATATCCGCAATATATTGGAATTAGTAGAACTTGACCAAACGCGTCAACTGCTGGGCTTCATTCTCGCCGTCTTGGACCAGCGCGGCCTCCAGGGTCTAGGGAAAGATCAGTGAGGAGGGTTACGAAGAGAGGATACGTGTTCATCTACCTTGTTGACGGAGAGATAGCTCTGAACCAAATCCTTGCCCAACACGTTCGAAAGCACCGAATCCTGCTCGAGGTTCTTGCGCGCCTCGTCCAAGCTCAGAGGCATCCTCGTGGTAATCCCAAGCGCCTGACGTTCAGACGCCGTCAGAGCTGCCGCACTCTTCGAGATACAATCTCCCATCTTCAACACCATCATATTCTGCAGCCCGATCAGGCCGCCCGCAAACACTGCCGCAAGCGCTAGGTGCGGGTTGGCCGTCCCGTCAAGGAAACGTGCCTCGAAGTTGCGCGAGGCAGGGGAAGCTACATTGGTTATCCTGATGGGCGCCTCGCGGTTCTCTGTCCCATAGCACACGTATGTGCCACCGCTCCACACGCCGTCGACCATGCGGGTGTACGACGCGGTGGTCGGGAGCGAGAACGCCGCGATGGCCGGAAGGTGCGCGAGCACGCCCGCGAGGAAGGCGGATTCGTGCTTCGACAGTCCGGCCGCGGTTTTCTGCTCCATCTGAGGATGCAAGGAGATGTGCGCGTGGGCGCTGGTGCCGGCTGAGGTCATGAATGGACGTGGGGCAAACGTCGCGCGCAGGCCATGTTTGGCGGCAACCTGAACGATGATCTCGCGGGTGTGGACAAGTGCGTCGGCTGCTTCGAGGGGGGAAAGGGGGCCTGTAGAGACCTCATACTGGCCAGGCGCGGCTTCAGCGTGAACCGTTTCGAGGGCTATCCCAGATGCTCTGATCGCGTCGGCGATTTCCTGGAGGACGACGGTCTCGGTCGATCCGGCCAAAAGTCCGGCGGAGGACGTCCAGTCGTGGATGTTGACTGGTTCGACGGGATCGGTTGATTTGAGCAGGATGAATTCCGTCTCAAATCCAACCAGGAATTCGGTCTTGTGGGCGTGCTCGGCTTGTCTGAGGAAAGTTAGCACCGAGGTTTTGTATCTCAAAAAGAACTCACTTTATGATACTACGCAAAAGTGTACGCGGACACAAGCCCACCGCGACGGTAGGCTTACCATCGGCGGCCTTGATTGCAGCCTTTTCCTCGAATTGGCCCAGAACCGCAACATGGCCGGGGGCGAAAGGGCATGGCTTGAGGGTCGCCATGTCGAAGGTGTACAGATATTCTCCGATCGGCAGGAATCCGGACGCGACCATGAGATAGACAAGGCCGAAACAGACTTTCGCGATATTAACTCCTGGGCGATTTGTTCCGAGGAGCGCCTTGAAATGCTCAATGGGAACGATGCGGCATCGGTGGATGTTGACAAGGTCCACCCAGTAGATGCGCACATAGGCTGTTCAACGCTTTCAGAAGCAGTTGGAATAAAGGTAAGAGGGTACCTACCGATGTTGGGATCCTCGAGCGCATTCCCGAGGCGCTGCTGGACCGTGTTTTTGGGCGTATAGGTGACTCCGTGGCTGTAATCCATCGTAGGAGAGAAAGAGGGATGTGGCAGCTCCTGGAAAACTCAGCGGTACTTATGTGGTAGTTATCGCCGAGTCGCTCACCAAAAGATTCAGCTGAGAGTTGGAGTCTGATTTATCTCAGCAGGCGGTGCTAATGAATTGGGATCCACAATGGACCGCCGATCATTGACATCCGCTTTCCATTCCTAACCAACAGCCTGTTCCATCGTCAATGGCGGGGGAAGAGACGTTGGACTCCACCACTTTCACCCGGTTCTCACCATTAATCCACAGGAACCATGCGAACTACCTGCAGATTTGTGAGAAGAGAATTCAAAAAGATTCGGCGCTGACGCTGTTGGACTCCATGGGTTTCATTTGTGCTCGCCGCGTAACTGACAAGAAGCCGTTGGTAAAGAATCGACTGGAACCATGCGAGCCAACAGCAGAAGTAAGCCCAAGTAGATACGCCGTTATCACTCCTTGACAGATACCAACACAAGAGACAAGTCCAAGTCCAAATGCCGATCGCGGAGAGAAAGTAATGATCATAGTTCCGTCGATGATCCCTCAGCCAGCGGAGATGTCGAGCTCAAGATACGTGGCCGCCTATCTTCCGCCCAGGAACTTCGCGCGTATAACCCACAAATAGTAGAACATGAGGCGGGTTGCAAGACTGTCAGTGAGCCAACACCGAGATGAATCTGACCGCGGATCCATGAACCGATTGTCCGAACTATTTTTGCGAAGTTCAAGAGCCATATCCAACGTGTATTCCTGTTGCCTGTTGCGATGATCTTCAGTTCGGTAAAATGCAAGTACTAAAAGATAGGCTGGGTAGAAATGGAATGGACGAGGCAGTCTCTCTTGACAGACGCTCTACAGTATTATCAGTACTTCCTCGTACCTCGGTTGATCTTCCGACGAGGGAATTTGAAAATAGAGTCCAAATCCTGGACCTCCGGGAGGCAGCGGACAAAGATTTCGGATGTCACCTTAAATGGCACGTTAAGTACTGGATAAGTGATAGAGCCCAGCTTCTTGTGGATGGGTTTTCGCTCTGCTTCCAGAAGAGCGATTTGTTTTTCGATTTCTGCCAAATCTCGTAGAGATTGGTTTGACTCCATATCTACATGCACTGTGAATCTGAGCGAACGGCGACGTGAGGATGTGCATACTTCTTTGGGTGAATAGAGTCGTGTGAGGTCGTGTGGAACTTGAAGGATGACCCGATAACTCCCACGAGGGCCACAGCCACAAAAATAACGGCATCCCTTGAACCGCAGGAAACATCTGGGCTAAAATCCAAAGGAACGACCACTGACATGAAGCCATTGGCGATTTATCTATTGAATATCCGTTGAATTGCAAGGCCATCACAAATTCTCGTGCAACGGTTAAATGGACTTTGAACTCATAACGTAGGGCTTGATAATTCAACATCCAAATTCTCAGAGGTGTTGGAAGTTTCTGCCTCTAGCTGTCTTTACTTACGTTCTTAGGTAGAATGGCTTATCTACAAGTGGCTCGTATTATTTCATCAACCGTACATCAGAGTTGTAATTATATGAAGATATAAGCGAACAGAAACAACTTTGCGATGACCGCTAGGCGTCAAGTTTAATAAATATAATAAGGAAGCATCTGCATCTGCGGGTAAATGCGCCAACGAGGGCCGTATAGAGTAGCCCACCGGTTGGCCGGAAGGAAGGGAATATGCACCGCTCTATGCAGCGGAAAGTTCACCGGCACTTGCGGAATGTGCCATTGATTCGGCACGCCTGCAGTCCATGGAATTCCAGGACCGCCTCTAGGCCACGGAACGTGTTGGGGACCAGGCTTCTGGTTAGGGAAAACGGCGGGGCGCGGGTAACAAGGAGGCCCACCGACCGGACGGGCGGGGCCGGTTCTGAGTGTCGGAATAGAACTATTTCTAGGATTCTGCGTTGGAATGCCACTAGCGACATTGATAGACTTTGTATCTTCATCTTCACTGACAGATGAACCGTCCGAGACGTCGTCAGGTTCAATTTCTGGATTATACAAAGTAGGAGGCACAGGCTCCCCCATATGAGTAGTCACGGGAGGATCTGAAGGAGGCGTGGAAGAACCATTCACCCCCGCTGCGTAGGGAATGTGCCATGGCGCAAGTGTAAACAAAGGTGTCCCGTTTGCCCTTCGAACTGAAATGGGGTAGATGGTTCCACTCTGACGTTGGGTAACACTTAAAGTGTGATTCGGAGCATGGCGCATGTACTTACCAACTGTGCCCCCAGATATCCTGTGTTTTGACGTTGAACATCAGCAACAACTTGATTCATTCTATTCATGGCATCCCGCTCCTGGTCCGGGGATGTTATAGTGATAACAGGAATGTGCCCCTGCTCGTTTGCAGGTGAATGAATAAGCTAAGTAATGTTATTAAAAGAAAACGCACGAATTCAGTTAATTCGGAAGAGGTGCTGTAGTTCAAATTTCGGAGGACATTCTGCCAAAACATCATTATCTCTTGAAATACTGTCCCAATAATTGGTCCAGGTGGCGGTAACCCTCGAGGAACTTCAAAAAGGAAGTCTGTGTAAAGATTTGCTCAACGAAGTAGAACTCCGGATCAGGCTGCACAGGACAAACTTTGAGGTGGCTGGGATTGTGTTCTATTTGTCCACGAAAGCGTTGCACGGCGACTGCTAGCTTCCTCCGGGGAAATGAACGCTCCAAATTCGTCATCCTCAGCGCGTATTATAACATACGAGTCGACCTATGGAAAATTTAGCGAGAATATATCACTGTCGTTCTTACACACCGGTATGTCGTCGGCACGGTCAAGTTGTGCACGCCGGAAACTTAGCTCTAAATCACCCTGAGCTATACCAGCGGCGACTATTACATCTAGGTCGTCGCGTCCGAGTATCCCTTGGCCTACCTGTTTAAGTATTTAGTATTGGTAGGAAGACTTCGCTGAATCGGAAAAAAAAGACACTAACATTGTAATCGGTTTTAAACTCGACCAAGAAATCACGCAGGTTCAATGCATCCAGCCAGAATACTGTCATACGATGGGGCGGACGTCCCACCCGTCTGTTGGGATCGCTATACATTTCCGAGCCCATGATCGTGTGACGGCCGAGGGCGCAAGCACTCTGGTACGCATCTCCGGGCTCTGACATTGGTCGTCGCTTTGGAGAAAATCCGTGCAGGTTGAGTGCACAAGAATGATGTCGTATAGGATCATCAGCTCAGGTCTTATATCCCCATCCCAATTGTAAATCTGCGTTGTCACGGAAAGAGACGCCACACAAGAACAAGGCACATCGGATCGAGAAACAACAGAGTCACTCGCTGGTCACTGTGGGCGGCGGGCGCATCCGTCGAGGATTGGCGCATCCATCGGGATTGGAATCGGATCAAAGGCGAGCCCACGAAAGCAGAAGCCTTCCCCCAAGTGGTTCTTGATATCAGGAGCGAGAATAACGAAAATCAGAGTGACTGCAGTCGCAACCCGCGAAAGCGTTTTAAAGCGACCACATTGATGGAGGGGAGTAAGACCGAGGTCCACGAATCCATGCATAATATGCGCGAGGTAATTGTATCTAGACATCACTGAGGACTTCGTAAATGACCAGAAGTGAAGGCTCTGAGGAATTTGGGAACAAGACGAGATTCGAAGAAGTGGAATCAGTGGCTGTGCCACTGATCGCTGTCAGTCTTGGTTCAAAGCTTCAAGTTCAACCACAGAACAACAATATCCAGGCCCATAGCAAAAAATTAAACAGCTCCTCCATTCCAAAAAATAAAATAAATGGGCGGGTCCCGAAATTCGATTGATTCTCGACTTCGCAGCAACCGAAGAAACTCCCGACTCGAGTGCTTGAAATTTCTGCGCATTTTGCGGACCATCATCTATCTACTTTCCACGGGAACCTTCCATAACTGGGATCGATAATTCCCCGCAAAAATATTAGCCTCCATTAATTCCTGAGTTGGAGATGTTAATATTGTCAGCCACCCTCTAACAATTCGCGCGTGACTATTCTTTGCCACTTCCACCACCATGCCCTTCGAGGATACTCCATCCCCGCCGATTCAGGCTCATCCCGTGAGACTCAGGCCACCGAGTCTCCGTGGCCTCAGCATCTGGGCATACCTGGCCCTGGCCTTCGTCATAATCTCGACCATCGCCGTCCTCTGCTATGCAGGATACAGTTGCTATTACTCGCTACGTTTGAAGGCCACGACACCACTCCCTCAATACTTCAATTCGCCCTCCAAAGCGAAGCGGCCAAAGAAAAAAAGGGCATGGCGTCCCAGTAAGCTGAGCTCTAGTCAGGTAACTAACCTCATCCATCGTTTATCCGACAAGGCTAACAGTGTTTTCAGCAACAGCCCATGCTATCTGATATGTCCATGGATCATAATAGCACCTACAAATTCGACTGCCGGATGAGCCTCATCCCTCTCGCTGTGCACATCCCGCCAGTAACTTTCCCGTCCACTGCCGTCTCCCCGCCCACTGCCGTCTCCCCGCCTGCTAAGTCGCGCACGATCCCCACATACGACATGCACAACATCCGCTTCGCGAGCCCCTCCAACATGGATATCTACACCAACCCCAAGCTGGCGCCCGTTCTGGGGTCCGCCATCCCGCTCTCCTACGACTCGCAGAACAACCTGTTCGGGAACCTGTTCACGCCAACGACGACGCCGAGTCGCAAAGTCGGGACTGGGCAGCGGAAGGCGTCTGGATTCAGGGTCAAGGGCAAGTGCAGGTCGTCTCAGGCTGGCAAGGAGAATTGTAAGGAAGCGGAGGCGGTCCCTTGGAACTACATGTACTAGGTCAGATTTGATGGCGTATCTGAGTATGATGGCACTGTTGAACGCGCGAATTTTAAGCTGGAGACGATGCAGAAGATTTGCCGCAAAAAAATGACATATTGAACTAACACAACCCAGCCATGGCTTCGAACCATCGTACAACAGCGGCGACCTTTCGCACCGAGGCGTCGCTAGCTCCAAGGCGCAGATCGGGTCGCAGACGTTGGTCTTCATGCGTGTACGGCATCGTTCGATAGCATATTTCGAGCTTGGGCTTTTGCCACGGAGAAGCGGTCAGCGAGACTGCCGCTGAAGGCTCAAAGGCCGCCATCACATCTGTCGGAAAATTCGCGTCAACGATCCAACCAACACGAGACGTTGGGTCTACCAGTCAACAACAGTATGTCCCCGCGCTTTGCACCGATCTCGTCGCCACATCCGCCCCAGTCCTGCGCGACTTCTCGCCAGGCGGTCAGCTTGCACACGTTCCCGTCTTCGTCGCCGAGAATCATCTTGAGGACGAACGACTCTTTGCCAGCATCCTTTCCCTTTTTGAAGCGAAACGAATCCGGTCCGTCGACTTCGAGCACCGCCAGGAGCAGAGTGACCTTCTGAGTTCCCTTTACTCGTGATTTAGCCAGAGCTGTCAGAGTCGTGAGCGCATTCAAGGAGAAGTGGAATGCAGGGAATCGGGCGATAGAAGACGCGTCCGAGTAGTTATATGACTGTGACTCCTGGGTTTCGAACTGGGACTCTAATGGTATATCCGTTTGAGCCATAGATTTCGAGATATTCAGAAATGATGGGACTGATTTTTCGTCTTGGCTATCAGAATCATCGCCTGGGGCAGTGGGCGGCCAGGTGAAGAAGGTTTCTTCGTCTGTTATTTCACCAAAAAATAAAAATAAGAAACCTCAAGAAGCCACAAGTAAGAAATTAACCTCGTCCCTCCTCTTCTTTGCTCTCGTCAAGATCACATTTTGGTACATCAAAGATATTCGTCGACTAGCAGCTTCCAAAGTCGCTGGAGGATAGAAAACTGCTTGCAATTGAGACTCGGAAGAAGATTGAGCGGTAGACTTTGACGAGACAGCTCGCCAATGGTATTCGCTGGAGCGCGATGAATGTCGGACGCACGAGGGGCGCCAATAAACACAATTGTTGCCATTTGGAAGAAACCGTAAGAGTTAACTCCAACACTGTTGAAGGCTGACACTGGCAGTGTAACAGTGTTGAGTCGCAGTCAAAGTCGCGGTGACTTGAGAAGACGGTTCGGGTGGCTGTGCCAAATCCACGTGATGTAGCGAACGAGGACCAAATAGGCGTACACAAGGCGTACAACCTTGACTTTTCCCTCCCATGTCAAGGCTCTCCTCGTGGTCCGAGGGTTTCCTTGCAAGTGCTGTCGCAATACGGGTCTTTGTGAGGTACGATCAGGGACCATGCGCGCTCAGCTGCGGCCCTAAGAATACACTGATAGCCATCTGAACGAAAACGGCAGATTGTTATGATGCTAACCATGAGTATACTTTAAGTTTTATGCCAAGCATATGTAGCAGTGATACCTCTTACCTTCTCACTTCGACCTTAAAATCGACCATGGTGGGAATTGTCACCTGTGTGGTTCAATGCATTCCTTTTTTTGCCCTCTGGTTCTTCTCCGGGACTCAGAGTATTGTTCTTGCTAAAGACATCTTTTCATGGGAGAAGGTGGGTGCCATTCTCAGAATTGAATCTTTGTAACAACTCGTGTGTAGATTGTACCCACCGAAGAACTCATTTGGACCGATTGCTACTCCGAAAACCAGTGCGCGCGATTGAAGGTAAGAGAAGAAATGTGGTCCCTTATTTATTTATTTATTCCGCCCTTTGGCCAAAAGGTACCTCTGGATTACTCTCGTCCCGATGGCCCGTCTGCTGCAATTGCGATGATACGTATACATTCAGGTGTTTCCCATGACTCTCCGGACTACCGCGGGCCCATCCTCATCAACCCAGGTGGCCCTGGTGTGTCCGGAGTGGATACAGTCATGAAAGGAGGCCCGCTGATCTCCACAATCGTTGGTCCTCAATTCGATATTATAGGTAGTGTTTCTAATACAAAGGCTCTAACGATTTTAACTCGTGTATCGTTTGTTATAGGCTTCGATCCCAGAGGTGAGTCTACTCGTACCTTATGAGGAGTCTACTCATAATTTCCGTAAGGTGTTAGACGATCCACACCCCGCGTCTCGTTCTTTGAGAGTCGTGCCGAACGCGAAATATGGTCTAGCTATGGCGATGCTAGAAGAATGTCCATGAATGCTTCTACAGACGCCCTGCCCCGCACATGGGCTCGGGCGATTGTGGAAGGGCAATTGGCAGCAGAGCATGACGACGGAAGCCTCCGTTTATCAACACTGACCATACGGCCCGTGACATGTTACGAATAGTACAGGCGCATTCTCGTGAAAAATACAGTATTGGGGGTTCTCGTACGTTGTATATTTATGCTCGAGAGCTCGAACTTATCAATGACAGATATGGAAGCATCTTGGGAGCTACATTTGCCTCCATGTTTCCGGTAGAATCATTTCGCGACTCCTTCTGATACTGCCTGAGCACCGTTCTCAGGACAATGTTGGCCGCCTCGTAATCGACGGTGTCGGGGACGCGGAAAATTATTCGCAAGTGCGCCATTCCGTCTGACTCTATTTGACAGGTGTTAATGATCAACTAGCTGACTGGTCCAACAATCTCCTTGATACGGACAAGGCCTGGATGGCATTTGTCCACGGTTGTGTCGCCGCTGGGCCAGCAGGATGTGCCTTCTTCGCCCCAACTGCCGCAGGAATCTTGGAGAATGTCGAAAAGATATACGCGTCTCTGCGCGCTCGGCCGATTCCCGTGCGGACCGAGACCTCGTTCGGCGTCGTGGATTATTCCCTTCTTCGGTACACAGTTTTCGAATCCCTCTTTGCGCCATACGCCCTTTTTCCGACGTTGGCGCAGGCCCTCGCCGATCTGTCCGTGGGCAATGGGACGACACTGTTTAAAATGACGGAAACACCTTCGTTTCAGTGTGCCTGTGATCCTTCGGAGTACCTATTTGAATCCGTTGCGGAGGCGGAATCCGCTGTGCTTTGCAATGATGGCCAGCGGATTTCTCAGGTTATGAGGAGGTTCTGACCCATTACCACAAATGAGTCAGATATCGAGCTGGGCTGACGTGTGGAACCTATTCGGATGGCTTGCCTGTGAGTGTCCGCTCAATCGACAGTCACCTTAAGCTTAAATAACTCCTGTAGGGCCTGGCCTGAGTTTCCGAAGAACCATTTCCAAGGGGAGTCCAGTCAGGTTTTTTTCCTGCCTTGAGTTGAACAGCTTTAGGTCCTTTTGTTGCCAACACAAGTTTTCCCGTGCTGTTGGTCGGAAACACCGCAGGTTCGCCGCGTTTTACTTCAGTGACACATTTGCTCAAGACATTACGTCGTCCGCAGACCCGGTAGCTCCTCTATGGGCGTAAGTTGCATTCCACTCCAATTAAATCCAGCCGTCAGATTTCTGACATAAACCACAGCGCCAGAAGATGTCGCAGGGTTTCGTTGGGTCTGTTGTCTTAACCCAAGATTCAGTCGGGGTATGCGGTTCTCATTATACACGTACAGCTTACCCAGATCTCACAATATGACAGCATTGCTCAGTCTCGGGTCCGTCGATGTGCACCCAGAAGCACATTCGGCATTACTTCCTCGAAGGGACACTTCCAGAACCCGGCACAGTGTGCCCCGTTCTCGCAACCCCGTTCCCTACAGACGACCTCTATGGGACAGCAGATGCACAGGCCGTCTTGGGCTCCACAACAGATCGCGAACTATTGGATGCGGCTCGAAGCTGGCGACAACATTGATCCATTAGGAATTTCACGCCACCTATTCAATTAACGAACCATTATTCGTTCTGAAAATGGAAATTTCTTCTTCGAATGGAAGTGCACGCGCTCGTGACTCGCGTTGAACATGTGAGTCTAAGTTATTCTTAGATGAATTTTGGAGGAGGTATGGCTTCCTGGGACCTGAAGGGTTGCTCAATCTCCGTGGCAACACCAGGTAAGCGCTCGTGGTAAATTATCACCTAGCTTCGCCGCGGCATACTTACTCCTACTTAAATACACTGTGTTTCACTGTTCAATTAGACAAGCTCAAGGTGATCTTCCAGGACTGCTACAGGACTGCTACGTGTAGTTCCTTTGTTCTCTTCTTTCTTCGAGCAATCGATCATTTTGACATGCATCTTTTTTTACTAAGCAATCGCAACGCCTTTTAGGCATTCGGATCAGATCCATTCCCTTTTGGCGCCATTTCAGCGAAAAAGCTGAACAATCCCACCATGACCATATGATGTTCGGGCCGGGGCAATGAGTCAGGGTATCGGGCGATCTGGTGAGCCTGCTCCTTGTTCCAAGACGCTACGATTCTCGAGACTTTCTTCAGCCATGGCTTCAAGTACCGCCAACGCTGAAGGCAACACTCAGGAGGACACCAAAATAGCAATGACGCCGGCCAAAGTAAAGCAGGCGAAGGAAGACGACGAGCACGTTGTCCCACACAATAACATCCTGTTAGTTTTCTTCGCGTTGATGTTGACGGCCTTTTTAGTACGCATCTCATTCTTCTTCCCGATATTTGCTTCCTCATCGTGATTTAAAGGCAGCTCTAGATCAAACTATGTACGCCCCAAAGTGAAGAGAAGCGAAAAACTAACAAAGTGCTTCGAAATTGAAAGTGTCGCCACTGCATTACCGACCATAGTTGCACAGCTCGGAGGGGGGAATGACTATTCGTGGGTCGGAAGGTATTTCGTGCTTGTCTCTCACTTTCGGTCTCGTTAATTCCATTGCAAGCGCGTACCTCATCGCGGCTGCCTCCATGTCTCCTGCATATGGCAAGCTGTCGGACATTTTCGGTAGAAAGCAAGTGCTGTATCCCTCAATTTTAATATTCCTTGTGCGTGTGGTGTACTAGTTCGTCTGCCTCGAATGATTTCACACGACTCCGCAGGTCGGATCGGCACTTTGTGGGGCAGCGAAATCGATGACCTGGCTTATTCTAGCTCGGGCTCTCCAGGGCATTGGTGGCGGCGGTACACATATCCTCCTTGACTGTATGATATGATTATATGAATTGCTCACGATCATGCAGGAATCCAGCAACTGGTTCAAATTGTCATCGGAGACATTGTTGCTCTGGAAGAGTGAGTCACTTTCGACCCACAAGGTGGTCTGCTGATTATGTTTCCAGACGCGGCACATATGGATCATTCATTGGAGCGATGTGGGGAATTGCAGGGTAAGATCTTTCACGCGATTTGAAGCTCCGGCCAATTTTCTCCTTCAGTGTTCTTGGACCCTTGGTTGGAGGAGTAGGCAACAAGCTAAACTCACCGTTTAATATCTGACACCTTCCTAAGGCACTGACTGACACGTATCTTGGAGATGGGCGTTCTGGATAAACCTGTTTGTTTGATTTTACCCAGAGGAATCACTGATCTCACAGACCCAAGGCCAACAGGCGGGCTCGCTGGTCTCATGCTTTTCTTTTTCCTCAATCTCAATCCACACCACGGCAAGACACTCTGGGAACACGCTCGCGAATTTGATTTCGTCGGTCTATTCCTCTTCGTCGGTGGAGTCGTGTGTCTATTGCTTGGATTTAGCCAGAGTCAGAATGGCTGTAAGTGCGTCGGCGTCGGAGAAAAGCAACCATTTAACCTTGAGGTAGGGATAAACCAGCGACGATCGCGTTACTGGTTATTGGCTGCGTGGCTTTGGTTCTTGGAGTCTTGTTCGAAAATTGGACTGACCGATCTCCCATAATACCGCCACGACTGTTCAAGGTAGGATATTTACTCAACTCCAGCGAAACATTTGTTGATGAGTAAGGAAACCAGACGCGAACGACAGGACTGATATTTTTCACGGTTTTCTTTCACTCCTTCGCGTTCTTCTCTGGTGCGCAATTTTTCGAATGCTCCCCACGACCTTTTTGATCGTTCTCGTAGCCGCGTACTATCTACCGCTCTACTTCCAGATTCTTGGAGCTTCAGCAACAAAATCTGGGCTCTTGTGAGTTGACTATAAATCATTGCGCCACAACACTGAAGCTTTTCCCAGAATTATGCCCTTTTCTTTGCTCTCCTCTGTCGCATCTGGGCTCGGAGGTTATGTGGTGAGTAAAATGGGCGATTACCGGTAGGTTTGAGATCATGATACTGCTCTGAAACCAATCTGACCTGTAGGTAGGCCCATAATGTGGATTTCTTATGTCGGTTGCTTTGCATCTACTAAATGGACCTCTCTTGAACCTGATTAAATCTCCTTTTTTCAGGCCGTTATGGCCATAGGATACGGACTCATGATTATGTTGGATGAACGGTCATCCATGTGAGTACTTGCGCTGTTTTCATTTATCGTGGGCAAATCCTCACACCTTTCCGTCCTACAGTGCCGTTCAAATCGTCTATCCACTCATTGCTGGCATCGGTCTCGGGGCTTTGTTCCTTCCACCTCTGATCGGCATGCAAGCGGCGATGCCGGTGAAGGACATGGCCACTAGCTCTACGACCTTTGGGCTGTTCCGGTATGTCATGTTTCTTCCCGACCATCCGTCCATATTTTTATGGGCTTACAGCATCCTTGGCTCCACCATCGGTATCTCCGTTGGCCAGGCCATCTGGTCGGGGGTAATCCGCATGGTTTGTACCACGAAGCATCATGTTTACGCTACTTCGCAGGTTCTTCGTCAACGGCTTTCTAAAATATCGGGGTTGACTCTGAACCTTTCTGGCGCCGCATTGGCGGATAGTGCCCGCCAGATCCAATCCATTGAGGTAACGTGCCTCTTGTTTCATTTCAGAACATGTATTCAGTCCTCGAAAGCCCGAGTCCGTACGGCAGCAAGTACTTCACGCTTACACAAAGGGAGTCTCGGCAATATGGCTTGTGAACACTCCAATCATTTGCGTGTGCTTTTTTGCAGGTTCGGTCGCCCACTTCGATGCAGCCTCGATCACGCTAACAAATTTCCAGTGCTATTCCTCAAGAAGTACAGCTTGAAGCGCAAAGTCATCCGGGCAGGAAAAAAGGGTACCGAGGTTGTGCCAGCTTCCGATCTAGAGAAAGGCTCCGAAGAAAAAGCCAGTACGGAAGAGGTTCAGGCTTCTGTTGAGTGAGGTTGAGATCTAGTGTATTCAACTCACTTGTTTTGCGCTTAGAAGTTATTCATCTGGCTTCAAAATATTTGTCTGATTTAAACACTTGGATTCACGACGTGGTTTAGCTTCCGTGTCAAGAGTAGGCCGATGCTAAATATGCATAGCTACAATATCGGAAGTATCTGCTCCTCCAGCCATGTCCAAAGCTTCTTTCCGACTTCCTCTTCCTGAGAGATCGGATTTGGGGTGCCAATTCGTGCCCATGGGACAAGATACCGGAGAGTGTCAGAGTAACAGCACCATCCCCTTCTCGGCTTTCTTTTGGCTCCTGCCAGCGATATAGACCTTTGCGCCCGCGTGAGTAATACCTGATAATCAACTCAAAGCGAGGAAAAATGAATGGGCGAATGAACATACCCTGGCCGTCTCCCATCCTATGCCGCTGTAACCGCCAGTGACAATCATAATCTTTCCTGAGAGGTCTGGTATGTCCTCGACATGAAATTTGGTTTTCGGGACGAAGAATTGAGAGTAGATGGACATAGTAGGAAGCAAGGTCGACAAACCCAAGCAAAGCGAGTATGGACGGATAAGGTAATCGAATTGCCTAATTGAAGCAAATTGATGGGCCAATTCTCATAAAAATCAAAAAAAAATCCAGTTCGTAAAAGACATCGTAGAAAGGTACAGCTACTAATATAAGGGGTGGGCAAAATATTGATTTCGTGAAAAGGCATAAAGGAGCAAGCCGGCTTCGGGCAAACACATTGGGCAAGAAAATAGCCCGATGTATTTGCACCTCCGGACGTTAACGATCTGCAACTTAGAAGCATTCTACAAGCAGTCAGGAAACGATGCGTGACGAGACGGGGATACGTACTACGGTGGACGATGCCTGGACCCGACTCGTCGTACTCCTGCTTGGAG